>NQFO01001912.1:0-17580 GCA_003991265.1 Pseudoperonospora humuli
CCCTACCGCAAGAAGCTGGTGGAAGGAGAGCCCGGCACGTTGACTGGACGTCCTTTGCGTCTTTACGCTGATGGCATCTTTGATCTCTTTCACTTTGGACATGCAAAGGCTTTGCAGCAATGCAAGGTAGCATATCCCAATACATTCCTGATTGTGGGTTGCTGTAGCGACGAAATCACCCACAAACTAAAGGGTCGCACTGTCATGACGGACAAGGAGCGCTACGAATCTCTGCGTCACTGTAAATGGGTGGACGAGGTGGTCGAAGACGCTCCATGGGTCCTCACTGATGACTTTCTGGAGAAACATCAGATCGACTACGTGTGTCACGACGCGCTGCCGTATTCGGACGCGTCGGGTGAGTCATCAGAGGGCGATGTGTATGCGCGAATCAAGGCAATGGGCAAGTTTCTCGAGACACGCCGTACTGACGGTATATCGACGTCGGATCTGATCATTCGCATCATCGCGGAGTACGACACGTTTATTCGTCGTAACTTGCAGCGTGGGTACACCGGCAAGGACATGAATGTGCCATTTATGAAAGAGAAATGCATCAAGTTTGACATGGCAGTGGACAAGATGCGGCTGCGTTTAGCAAAGCTTCTTGGACGAAAATCTCATCATTGTGAGCAACGTCAGTCTGTGTAATGGTGCTTGAAAATTCACGTAGACTACTAAATAGTAGCATAACAATTCAGTTTTAAGTTTGCCGTCATGAACTTCATTGCATCAAGTAGCAGTCATAATTCCTTGAACAGCTTCCTGGACCGTTTTCACAGATGTTGCTGCTAATACCATAGCTTGCAGTCCTGCAAGAAGAGCACAAGTCTACGATTAAATGCGCGGCAAAACAACTATACCAATACTCGAACGCCAACGCACCATTCGAAAACTGCTTCTGCGCCTGGCGTAGTTCACTCGGCGGCAACGAGCTAAACCAAAGGAGCGTATCGGTGCTTCGTTCTGCTTTACTACTGACTGTACTCGCGACGTCTTCATCCTCATAACTCGCTCCTGCTCTACGATGGCGCACGCCTCCACTTTTCTTGCCACCCTTTTCTACTGTTACCGTCGACGCATCCTGCAGTCGCCAGCTTCCGTCCGAGTCGAGCACTACCACACGAGATGCCTCAAACTCCTCATGATACGAGAGCTCACTCAGCGCATGCTCCGGCAGCTGCAGCTTAGCCTTCGTCAACTTCAGAAATCCCTGTGCAAACATTGTCAATATCTCAATAAGTTAGCCTTTTTTCTTCCAGAAAACGCACCTGCTTGAGCTTGGCACATGACACTTCATGCTGACTAAGGTACTCATCTAAAGACTCTACGCCCTCGACAAGGACTCTATCGACGTCTGCGTCGGCCGTCATATCTTGTCAAAAATGAACTTTGACGCAAACGGTTCAATTTTCAGTCACATTATCGCAAAAATCACGAAAAGTGTCCCGGATGCCCGCTCAACGCAAGCAAATATCGCAGGAAACGTTCGACGAGTGCGTGAGTGAGAATGTCGAGGACTTTGACATGTCGGTAGACGAAGCAGTTGCTGATGCTGTACAGCAGTTCGAGTCGCAGGGTGTGGATCTGTCCAACATCATCAAGAGCGGCGTGGTGAAGACTTCCGAGGGTCAACAGTCGCTGCCGGACCGGTTGAAGCAGCTGATCTTGCAGATGCAAGAGTTTTCAAAGCTTGGCAATGGACAGGATCAAGTACTGGATCTTATCATTGAGCTGCAAAGCGTCTGCGTAGAAGTACCGGAGGCTCGTGTGGTAGCAGGACGAAACAATGCGGTGGACACGCTACTAGCTCTGCTAGACGTAGACTCGGCCGCTGTGGTTGCATCTTGCAGCACTTTGTTAGCGCTATTGTGTGCAGACATTGTGGACAATCAGGATTTCGTCGGTGTTGCAGGAATGCAACGACTTGTGACGGTTTTGAAGCGTCAGTGCGAAGATGTGGACACTGTGGTGCGGGTTTTAGCGCTCGTGAAGGCGGCTTGCGTCAAGCATGAGAGCAACAAAGCACATTTTACCAAATTTGATGGTGTTGAAGCATTGTGTGGACTATTGGACAGAGCAAAGACTAGCGACGTGCTATCGAAGCAATTGGCACTTTGCCTCCGTGTGCTGACTATCAACGACGATCCTCGCGCAATGTTTTCACAGGCTCAGGATACCATTAAGGCCCTTGTCGAACGCGACGTGATTTCGTACAGTTTAGATGTCTTGCGTCAAGTTGAACGCAGCGATGCAGCAGCGCAAACACCAAACGTGTCGTCAGATCTACTGGTCGGCTGGCTTGCAGTACTCAAGCAACTTGCTGTCACAGAGGAAAACTGCAAACAAATCGCTGATCTAGAGGGGCTAACTACCGTCCAGGAGGTCATGCAGAAGTATGAGCATAGCGCATCGGTAGCCAAACGATGTATTACAGTCTTTCGAAATGTAGCGGCGGCAGACGATCTAAAGCGTGCGATTCTACAATCTGGAGGTATCGAGCAGACACTATTGATCATGCGACGACACGAGGCTGACGTATCTATTCAACAACACGCATGCGCGACGCTGGCTGCAATTGCGCTTCGCTCTCCAGAGAACAGTTGTGCGCTGGTCGAGCTCGGATCAATACGGCAAATCTCTCGAGCCATGCAAGTTCACCACAATGACGTCTCTGTATTGCGCCAAGCTAGTCTGGCGGTACGCAACATGGTAGCGCGCAGCGTAGAGTTGCGCTCACGTTTCTTGCACGACGAGCCTGAGATTGAGCCGCTGCTTCGGAAGGCGCAACAGTATCGTGGCTGCGGGGATGAAGCCTATGCAGCGCTGCGCGACCTGGGTTGCGATATTCAGTTGTCCTCCTTTGGGGCTGCTGCTGCACCAGGATCAGTGAAGGCGCCTACAAACAAACCACGCTTTAATCCCGTACAGGTTCAGTCTAACCAGTTGCTCAATAGTGTAGAGCAAGCTGCGGAGGCTCCATTCGCCCAGAAGTGACCGAGAGTTTGTTGGAAGCATATACGGCAATTAGCAGTCCAAAAGTACTACTTTTACTTTGTTTTTTCGGCGCTCTTGCCTTCGTTCTGCCTATTTCAACCTAGTTCGCTGTCTTCCTCATTTCCATAGCTCGTAAATGCATTGCTACTTCAGCTTCGTCGTATCTTGCTCCTCATATCTTGCCCGTGGTCGTACGCCGAGCACGCATCCGAAGAGAGTGCCCTCGACTACGTACTTCTTCTCGGATGCGCTCACCTTCAGGAAGGAACACACGACAGAGGCAGTACACCAACAAGAATGAAAGGCACTTCTGCTATAAGTCACGTCCACAGTGTGCAGAGAAGAAGGGGCAAGCTGCGCAGCAAGTACATTACAACGCTACAGCGCGTCCGACGAACGAGATTCTTATGCGATCGCCTGCCAACTCTGCTCGACGATCTCACGCACGCGGCGGTTGTACTCCCGTCGATTTTCCTGGAAGAGGCGCGCAGCCTCCGAGTTGGCCGGCGAGTTTGGGTTGGGGTCGCACAGCAACGACTGGATGGACGTCAGAATGGCCGAAATGTCGTAAATCGGCGACCACTGATTCTGCAAAATGTCCAAGCAGATCTGACCGTCGTTATAGACTGTGGCAATAGCAACAACAGTAGCCACTTGTTAGCTCGACCAATAGTAGCAGCAATATCCGACACCGCGTACGTACTGTTCGGGTGGAACATTTTGGTGATGAATTTGACGGTCGGCGCCTTGTTCGGGTAGTCTTCGCTGAACTCAAGCGTCAAGTTGAACGTGCCGCCTTCCCAAGGCGTGTCGTCTGGTCTAGTGTTAGTTTATGAGTACAATATAACGGTTAGATGAAGATATGGTAGTGAAATACACGTGTGTTTGATAGTACCCGAAGATAACGGCCTGCCAGAGCATGATGTTGTTGTCCATGGGAGCGCCCGATACACCCGACGGCGGGTCATTTTGTAGCTTGCGGAAGTCACGCATTAATCGTCGACGCGCGGCGGTGGACATGACTGTTGCTTTGGGGGCGACGACTTGGCTTTATGGCCTTTGACTCGGTTTGACTATGGCAGAAGGCATTCGAGAAAAGGTTTCCCCTTGCTAAAACGATTCGATCGATTTTGCAGAGGAGTTTGAAACCGAACTTATCAGCTGCGAACTTGGCCGTTGCGGCTTTTCAATCTTTGGATCGCGACTTATTTAATGTAAAAGATTAATTTGACAAGCATCAGAGTCAAGTAGGCGCGGATGTCCACAGAGCGACTAGTTCCTGCGGATGGCCACAACGTCGTGATACTTGCCAGACTGAGCGCGACAGGCATGAAGACAGTGAGCGGCTATTCATCAGCGTACGACGACGTGTTTCCCAAGGCACTGGACGGAATCAGTAAGTCGTACAAACACAAATTAAATGAGACGATCCCACCTTTTCTGCATGATTTGGATAAAGTGGAGCTCACTTTGGTCTTGCTTTGACCTACCGCTTTGTATATAGTATCACGGAGAGAGTTCAAGTTCTGTATTGACGTGCTCAATCAGACGGCTGAGGACTATTTTCCATGTTTCCCATGCTATGGTTGTGGATACCTGTGGTGTTTTACGACATGTGGGCTTTCTCTTTGCTTCTCAGAGCCGTGCACCAAGCAGGTACGAGCAGTTTTTTATATAATTGATCCTTAGCTGATCGTTTCAATGTCACAGCTCTCGAACAACGTAGAGCTTGTACTGCGCCGACTAAACAACCGAGAGGAACTGCTGTATCGCGGCGTTGTCTGGAACCTCAAGCGAGATCAGCGAGCACACACATCTTGGATAGAGATTGCACAACTGGTTTACGAGTGACTTTAGCTTGGCTGTAGCTCAAATTGTCAAGAGGCATGAGATAGCAGAGTAGATCGCCATGCGTCAGTCAGATACGTCACACAAGCAAGTGTCGACTGTTCAAGAGATTTCGTGATTGGTCTTACAATGCAAACGAGGTCTAATATAAATATATACGAACCTGAGTGCCTCTTCTTGTCTACTTATGAGGTCTTCTTCTCTTCACCGGTCTGCACTTGCCACCGCGAAAGACCTATCTTGACGTACCATTAACAGTCGTCTAGGTCATCACTACACCTTCAAAAAGCACCACGCGGCTCTTGTTCAGCTCCTTGCACACTCTCTTCATACTTTTTTCGGCAATCATCGTAATGTCACTAATCTCCTGGATCGAGCGCTTTGCATTCGTATATGCTGCTACCAGATAGATTACAGAAGCTGCCACTGCGACTGGTGGCTGTCCCGTCGACAGTCCCAGACTGTCTGCTTTCTTTGCCACAGCATGTGCGATCATCTGAGTCTTGTTTGGTAGACCCAATCTCGAGCAGAAGCGCTGCACATACTCCTCGGTCGTTGCCTGTTTGATCTCGAGATCCAAGCGACGTTGCAAAATCATAAACGACTTGCCAATGCGTCGCTTGGGTACTCCTGACGCGTCTTCAAACTCCTTGAGTGATCGGGCATTACCAGCTTTCCTGCATGCGATAAACAGCACTGCAACTGCCATGCTTTCTCGTTCCGACCCTTTCATGTAGACGCCTTGCTTCTCAGCTTCAGCGTACACGTCCAAAGCAAACTCTACGATCTTCTTCGGTAATGATAACAAGTCTGCAACTTCTTGAATGCGCGTCATATTGCGCTGCATCCTCTTGACCTTAGCGCTGTCTGACGAGATGTTGGGGCGCTTGTGCTTGCATCCTGGCTCGGCATTGGTGCCCCCACCACCTTTCTTTGGGTCGACCAGATACGTGGACAGTGAGAGGCTGTTCAGCCGCACGTCCGCGACATCGCCGACCCTGGATTTTGCAGCGGGGTCACCACCTCGATCATCGTTAGCAAACGTTCGCCATTCGGGGGAATCATCTATAATGCGCTCACCAAGGATCATGCCGCAGCTGCGACACACAACGTCTCCGGCGCTATAGTCTGTCACCACGTCCTTACTTCCGCATTCGCGGCAATGATCCGGTACGCACTCGCCTCCCATGATTATTGGTCAATTTCTTTGCACTCGTCCGATGGAGAAGGTCTCGCTTACAATCGAGTGAGTCAGCTGCGTTATAGCTGCTGTGTTGTTTGCTGCAATAGCTCGTAGACACGCGCTAACAAAGCTTGGTTGAAATGGCTTGGCTTCCTTACTCTTGTTTGCGGTAAAACAACTGCGATCCACTCACGAAAATCGCACCTAAGTGAGTGTAATGAATGTAAGATACATAATCGATGTGGACACGTCAAATTTATGAAAACATTGTGCGGAGACTTTATGGTACGCCTACTCCTGCTCCCAATGCTAACTTGACGCTTCGGACAACAAGCTAGAGCTAGATCTATAGAACAAATCGCTTCTAGCCACGCAATGATGGAGACCTCACACTCATGACAGTCCTCAGCTTGTTGTTTCTTTGAATCACATTCTGCCTTCAGATAAACGTAGTGTCAGGTCTTCGTCCTCCCTTTCCTCCACGCATGTTCTCTTCGCTCGTGCATCTTCACTCCGCCTAAAACTTGAATCCCTTCTTGGCAAGATCAGCCTTGGCTTCAATCACTTGTCGGTCCAGCTCCTTGGATGCCTCGGGGAAGTCTTGCACAGCCATGACCGACAGTGCAATTACCGCCAGCGAGTATGCGCCGAAGGACACAATCGCGTACATGGGAAGTGCCATCACCACCTGCAGCACGCGGGGATCATGCACATGATCCGATACATACTTCAGCAGCAACAGCCACGATGCGAGCAGTACGACGAATGCAGTGAGCCACTTCTGGTACTTGAGCATATTGACGGGTGAAAAGGTCTCCGATGATGATGATAGGACAAAAATAAGAATATTCAAATTGACGATTGGTAAATTACTCTTTCGCATGGAAACCATCACGTTCATGTCAGCGCCTCAGCTTGATGATGACACGAGAGAGATGGGAAAACTCGACGTCGAGGACAAGACGCAGGGACGACGCAAACCCAATATGACGGACGATGAGCGCCTCCTCATGGCTGATTTCCTGCTCAAGCGTAGCCAGGGCGAACCGCGTTTACCACGAGCAGTTATTGCTGCTGCGGCAGGTAAATTCCAGGTGCACCGCAACACGGTGTCGCGCATTTGGAATCAGATGAAAGCCGCGCTAGATGTCGGTGCGTCCACTGACGTTGTGATGAATCAGGTGCTGTCTAAGAAGCGCGGCAATTGCGGTCGGAAGAAGAAAGACTACTCAGCCGCGCTCGAACGAGTGAAACAGTTGCCTTTGAACCAGCGCGGCTCCCTGCGAGCCCTATCGTTGGCTGTAGGAGTACCACGTACGACACTGTTTCGACTGCTGCGTAATGAGGAGACGACTGAGAGCACAAATGCTGTTGATCACCATGAGATCAGCCCGGAAGTCAAGCCAACGATCGCCAATACAATCAAAGTGGCACTATCGGAAAAGAATAAGAAGGAGCGATTGCGGTTTTGCTGCGGGAAAATGCAGCCTAATGGAGTGTTTGACAACATGTTCAACGTGGTGCACATCAACACCAAGTGGTGTTCGCTACCGGGCAATCGCGACACGAAGAAGAAAAAAGTCATGTTCTTGATTGCGGTCGCTCGACCACGATGGGACGCAGAGCGGCAGCAACAATTCGACGGCAAACTTGGTGTCTGGCCATTTGTGGTGGCTGAGCCGCCTTTACCGCTTGGCACGTACGCTGAGGCCAATATGCTGGGTGAAGCAGGTCCATCACAAAGCGATCGCGTGTTTCGTGTGCTGGAGACAATCTCAAAGAAGGAAATCCAAGCCATGATCACAGACTGTGTGGTTCCGGCTATCAAGCTAAAGATGCCGCGCTCTCTGCGCAACGTTCCAGTATTTATCCAAATGGACAATCAGCAGATGCGGCTGACACCTGGCGATCCGATTGTAGGAGAACATGGCCGCACTGATGGCTGGAACATTCGAGTGCAGTATCAACCAGCTTACAGTCCGGAGCTGGTGGTGCTAAGCCATGGCTTTCTTAAGAATATTTATCCCGAACTGATTTCGCCTCAACTTCGCTGTCCGCAGCTCCCTCTTGTTGAAGAGCTCATTGCTGGCGTAGAGCGGACGTTTGCTGCACTACCAAAGCGGTATATTAACGACGCCTTCTTGGCATTGCAGAAGACGATGGAGTGTATAATGCTAGCTGGCGGCTCAAATGACTTCGATTCACAGGAAGATGTGACTAAGAAGAGTTTGCAGAATGACGGCAGTCTACCCGTGAGTGTGCTGTGCAAACGTGAAGCTTTATTGATTTGTCAGTCTATCCTGAACGAACGGCAGGAGTGAAGGTCCACACGCTCGTCTTGTTGGTAGAGCGCAAGCACTTTGAGTCATGCGCCATTCAAAGAGTCCGAATGTTGAAGTTGAGGATGTACACCACATAATAAGGCACGACATTCGTTTATTAGCCAATGAAAAGGTCAAAGAGCAGCTGCGTTCAGCTCGAACTGCCTCCTCCACTCACTATTAGTCTCAAGAAACGATGAGCATGGACAAAATGCCATCGAATGCTACTTCGTCTCTAGCCACTGAAGCCACACCGGAGGTTCAATTTTCCATTGCTGAGCCTTCGTTTGATGCAAAAGCTGCACCGTCTTCCACTTTGTCGTTTGATAAGAAGACAAGTGCATGGAAGGAACGGGGTAGCAAGAACTTGACGGACGAGGATCGTCGCTGTATGCTCGACTTTCTCATGAAGAGACGCGTGGAAGGTACTTCAAAGCTCATGCGTCATGCTGTCACTGATGCTGCAACTGAATTCCGCGTCGATCGTCGCACTGTCTCAAGACTGTGGAAGCGAGCGGTGCAAAGTCTCGAGAACGGTGACGAAGTGTGCGATGTTGCATCACGAAAGGTTGGACGTCGTGGTCGTCGAAAGCGTGATTGGTCGGTGGAGCTAGAGCGGGTGAAGGAGATTCCATTGGCCCAGCGAGGCTCAATCCGAGCATTAGCTACAGCAGTTGGGATTCCCAAGACGACGCTCTATGAGCTGCTCAAGGAGGACGGAGGGCCTACTATCAACTCGATCAAGCCGTCACTTACGGACAAGAACAAACTTGAACGACTTCGATACTGTGCTGATAAGGTGCGGCCTAATGGGCTCTTTGATGATATGTACAATGTCGTGCACATCAATATGAAGTGGTTCTCGTTGCCAAAGGACAAGAAGACCAAGGTCATGTTCATGGCTGCAGTGGCAAGACCACAATGGGATCCACAGACTAAAGAGTACTTTGACGGCAAGATTGGCACATGGCCGTTTGTACGGGATGCAATGCAAGCACAGGATGTAGATACAAAGCCGTTGCCAGAGCAAACATTTATTGCATTGGAGACCGTGACAAAAGACGATGTGCAACGTATGATTACGGAATTGATTCTTCCAGCGATTCGACAGAAAATGCCCGTGCATCTCATGCGTAGTCCAATCTACATTCAACAAGATAGCGCAAAGATTCGATGCTCTGGTGATACGCTCTTTGCAGAAGAAGGACGGAAAGAAGGTTGGAATATCCTAATGCAGAATCTCCCGCCGTATTCACCGGACTTTGCTGTGATGGAAAGCGCTCTTTTCAAGCCGATTCAGGCTGCGTTGAAGACGTTGCCTCCTCTCACCCTTACGTCTTCCGTATCGGGGCTCACGGTCTTGATGTCCGGCGTCGAACGAGGATTTGCTTCCTTGACAAGCGATCAAATTAACGACGCGTTCCTGTCGTTACAAAAGGCCATGGAGTGTACGATGCGTATCCAAGGCTCGAACACGTATGAGCTTGGTTTTACTAGCAAGGAACAACTTCAACGTGAGGGGAGTTTACCTGTGAGCCTATTGTGCGATCCTGATGCATTGCTGGCGTGTCGAGCGGTGCTTGACGATGCAGCTGAAGAACCTTTTGAAACACTGTAACGAAAGAAGCAACACTTACCAGGTACGAAGACTTTTCATGGATTGATTGATGCGAGAAACACTAGCAAAAGCAGCTCAATAACAACATTAGCAGAGCATCAATGCGTCATTGAATCGATTTCTGATGCCACACTGCAGTAACGTTGGCATTCGCGTCTTAGGCGACAAAAGTTGCACCAGTGCTCCATGCAATGAAGGCAAACACCTCGGACACCTCTTCAATGATCTTGGTCGTGGGTTTGCCAGCTCCATGACCAGACTTGGTGTCAATGCGGATGAGCAGGGGATTCGTCTGTACGTCTGAGTTACCCAATTGGTACTGCAGCTCGGAAATGAGCTTGTACGAATGCAGAGGCACAACTCGATCATCATGGTCACCGGTAGTCAAGAGCACTGACGGGAAGCCACCACGCTCTGCAAGCTTCTGCATGATGGGACTATCAGCGTGTGGAACGTTGTGAACCGGCGAGTACTGTCGAATGTAGTGAAAGTCGTCGGCCACGTCCGGATTGCCGTACTCTGTGCGCCACGCGTGACCAATAGTAAACTTGTGGAAGCGCAGCATGTCCATGACACCCACAGCACCTACCACACAACGGTACAGATCGGGGCGTTGGTTGCTTACAGCCGCCACCAGCAGACCGCCATTGGATCCACCGTGGATACCAATCTTCTCAGGATTCGTGTAGCCTTCCTTGATAAGGTACTCGGCAGCACCATGGAAATCATCAAACACATTTTGCTTCTTGTGCAGCATACCATCCTGATGCCATTGTTCACCGTACTCACCACCACCTCGTAGGTTAGGCAGCGCCAGCATTCCATTAAAGTGCTGGACGAACACAAGACGCGAGACGCTAAACGCTGGCGTAAGCGAAATGTTGAAGCCACCGTAGCCATACAGATACACTGGCAATTGACCATCCTTTGGTGCGTTTCGACGCTTCACGAGAAACATGGGAATCTTCGTACCATCCTTGGACGGGTAAAACACCTGCTTCGCCTCAAATTGACTCGGGTCAAAGCCCTTCACCTTAGTCTCACGGAACACTTCAGCATTGGGCGCTGTACCTGGCGTCGTTCCCGTCTTCGACAGATCGATGCGAAAGATGGATCCTGGGTACAAGAAAGAGATAAAGTGGAAAAACAGCTCTGACTCAGTGCGCTTGCTGGCAACACCGACAGTGCCGACACTGGGCAATGCAATCTCATACTGGAATACACCGTCAAGGTTGTACACGTGCAATTCATGGTGAACGTCCTTGACAAGCTGCACGACGAGTAGATCTGGCGCAGCAGGATGGACCCCTTCAATCACAATGGCATCCGGTTGTTCAGAGATCACCTCTTCCCACACTGGAGCTGCACTGCCGTCGTCTAGCTTGGTGCGTACCACACGCTCACGAGGAGCATTAAAGTTGGTCTTGAAGTAGTAGTAGTCGCCATCGTTCAGAATGTAAGAGTACGCGGCGTCCATATTGTCGACAATTTTCGTCACTGGGGTCGTGGCATCCCTCGATCCTTGCAAAAAGGTTTCAAAGTCCTTCAAGTCCGCTACGTACACCATGTTGGCGTTCTTGCATCCGTCTTGCACGTACACGAGCAATTTCTTGCCATCATCCGAGACCTCAGCGCCAACATTAAACGTAGGTTCACTTGGATACGCAAACACTAATTTGTCCTGCGTCTGCGGTGTATTCAGCGTATGGTACCACAGCTGGTGGTTGAGGTTCGCGTCCGTCTCCGTTCCTCGCTTTGGACCTTCATCGTCGTCGTGTTTGTCACTCTTCATCTTTTCTGGAGGAGGATACCGCGAGTAGAAGAAGCCCTTGTCGTCATGAGTCCACGCGATACTCGAGAACTTGACCCACTCGACTGTATCATCCAACAGCTTGTTGCTGTCATGCACGGCCATGACTTTGATGGTCTGCCAGTCCGAGCCGCCACGGGAGATGCCATGGGCAAAGAAGAGCTTCCCGTCCTTAAGCTTGGCCTCGGAGAACGCGCGGCTCGAGAGTGCCGCTGTGCCGTCAGCTGCGAGAAGGTTCGGGTCCAGTAGCACACGTGGCTCATCGTGTAGCTCGTCCTGAATGTACAATACGCTCTGGTTCTGCAGTCCATCGTTCTTCGAGAATACGTACTTTCCCCCGTACTTACGCGGTGCTGAGAACTTTTCGTAGTTGTATAGCTCCGTCATACGTGCCTTGGTCTCGGCCACGAAGGGCACTTGCTCGTCCAACACGCGCTGCGTCACGTTATTCTGCTGCGTCACGAACTCGCGAGTCTCGGGCGCATCTGGATCTTCTAGCCAGCGATAAGGGTCAGCTACCTGCACGCCATGCAGCTTCTCGACGACGTCACCACGTCGCACACTCGGGTACGTCAATCTCTCGACGGCAGTCTTCATTGCTTTCTTCATCAAGTGAGGATCTTGGGAAATGAGGATCTCGTCCATAAAATTTGAGAGCTTAAACATTCATTCCGTACATTACAAAATTGAACCAGTGCGCAAATGTGGAACCAGGCGCTGCGGCGCATCGTGAACGCCGAGGAGCGTCAACAGGAAGATCGTCGTCGACGACAGCTGACAAAAGCAGCTTCTGCTGCGTCTTCTGCATCGATTGCTGCAACTTTGAAGACTGAACCCCCCGTAGAAGCTTCAGAATCAGCGCCGGAACACGAGAACGCTTCGAAGGGAGAACACCCTGCAGCTTCTAGCGACGATAAAAAGCCCTCGGATGACGCGGCTGTTGTAGATGAAGAAGTGAATGATGACGACGACTATCTACAAAAGCATCTGCTGTCGCGGCCGACGTCGGCCTGGAGCTGCCTCGAGGACACGCAGCAGGCCAATTGTTTGGCACTCAATGCATCACACACGCTAATGGCGGTGGGCGAGCGCGACGGTCGCGTGACCATCTGGGACAATACGACCATCCGCGTGATTACGCGCGAGCTGGATCCGACGCTCATTGCGCTACCGACAGTAGAAGCGTCTGACAAAGTGAACGGATGTGACGAAGGGAGTATTAAGACGGACAATGAAGTAAAAAAGACCAAGACGAGTGTAGATGATGGAGAAGGATCAGTGGAGAACGACGATGCGTCAGTGGAAGACGAAGAGGAGAGGACGGAAGATGTGGCGTCAGCTGAGGAGGACGTACCGACGGAAGAAGATGAAGAGGTCGATGTTGAGGAAGACCACGGCCCCGAAGAGAGTGAAGAGACCAAGACAGAGGACGAAGCAGACGTTGCACATGGAGGAGCGATATTGACGCTAGCAGATGTACGAGGAGTGAAAACGGCCTTGAAAGTGGTCTCGCAGTGTGCGTGGTCGTGTGACTCGCGATGGCTTTTTGCAGGCTGTGAAGAGAAATTGACACGACGAGCGCGACTCTGTGTCTGGAATGTGGACGCTGCAACGCTCGTGTCGGCGTTCAAGTTTGATGGTACCATCACTTCGTTGAGCGCACACCCTCGCGATCCCAAGGTGGTAGTTGTGAGCTATTCCAACTTTCGTCCTGTGCTGCTAGATGTCGTCTCGGGCGAGCGCACAGAGCTGGTGAATGTACCACTTGACAATCCAGACGTCACGCAGTCCACGGTTCAAAGCAGCTCACGCCATCCTGTGCTTGCATCGTGTGCACGGTATGGACGTTCAGGAAGACGCATTTACTGTGCTACGTCGAGATCAACACTTGCTGTGTTAGATGCTGCTACTTTACAGTGTCTTGACAATCTCAAGTTGAACGTCGTTGTTCAATTTGTCGACCTGTGTGTCAGCTTGCGGGAGACGGCATTGCTACTTACGAGCTCGAAAGGGATCCACGAATTTGTGTTGGATTCTGCCGTGGAAACTTGTGGTATCGATGGAGGATCTATCACGGCAACGAAAGAGCATCCATTAGGACTGCGCGAGGTGGCATTGCACTCAACTGGTGCGGTGCGCGCGCCTTGGGCAGTTTGCTGCTTTAGCGATGGCGAGGAGTTTGTAATCGGGACACCAGTGGTACGTCATCGACATGTTGGAGAGAATGGATTGTTCACGTGGCATCGGGCCTCCCTTCGTGGGAAGACAACAGCTCAGCACAATGTCGGGGTAAAAGACGGTGTCTTAGCGTTGGCTTGGGATCGATCTCGACAGAGTGTGCTGGCTGTTTCGACCAGCGGAGCGCTGCATGTGCTTGAAGAGAACTTTACGACAACGTGGCCAGGAGCGATGTATCCTCCAGGCTTCCGTCTGATCACTGATAATGAAGTGCACTTGGACGTCTTTGACCGTGATATCGAAGAGCGGAAACTCACGAAAGAAAAACTCACAGAAGCGGCAAAGCATACTCCCGTTGATGTGTTCACAGTAAAGAGCCCAAGTGCTGAGTTTCCAGATGAATGCGATTTTGCCGAGGCATCACTTCCCAAGAGATCAGTCGATAAATTGTGCTACATTCCAGCCATTCCGATTGCATATTATCATCGCAGACATTTACATCAGCTTCACGGTGGAGTCTACAATGAAGACAAGCAGTTTGGTCTTGTACAAAGCGTTTTCGAGCCGCTCAAGGGTGCACTGGATAAACGAAAGAAGAGTCGAACTCGCAAATCCAGGAACAGTGGCGGCAGCAATCGAAACCAGAAGCGGCGGCGTAGATAACGAGTCACTGTAAGAGGAAGTGTAGCGCACGGCATTCGAACATGAGCGCTTGATGTGCAAGCTAGACAAGGCAATCTACGACCTCAAGAAGACTGCGAGCGCGTATCACCATGTTGCTCAATTTACAGGCTCAAACCATGCGACTCTGAGGCTGATCGTGCCTACGCTTACTCTATCCTGACCCCCACCTTTTGTTACATCATGTGAAGTCTTAAGGAGATCAAGTATCAAGCGTGTCTGAGTGCTAGCAAAGAGTTCTACGTGCTTTGAAGCCCACAAACCATCACGGACTTGACCCATGCGTTAATCTCTAATCAACGCCTTCCCTAACGCTCAATGACAATGGCAGCGACACTTAGTCCAAGCACCGCGAATAGGACGGCCAAGATCTTCAATGCAAAGACCCAAAAGTTCAAGTCTTCCTCGTCATTCTCAACGTCTTTCTCCATGTCACCGACTCCATGATCGTAATGCAGCGGGATAAAGTCAACGCGACGGAAGCCTTGCGTATTGCGCAGGTGTTCATTCTCCAAGCGAAAAAAGCTCCAAAACGTACGGCGAAATAGCTCCAAGACCATTGTAAAATGCTGGAGATAGAGTGGAAGCCAATGCGCTGCACCACGCGAAGGAATGAGCGTGAGCGTCCATGCAAAGCGCAAAAAGAGGTCAGCAACGATAGCAGCGTAATAGACCCATTTCCGCGAGAACATTTGCGAATCGCCCAGGAATTGAAACTGCGGCCGACCAAGTCCCCAGTCCATGGTCACATCCCAAATCCATGTGTACAAGGAGCTAACGGTGAACAGAACGAGCCATGCAGCAACAAACATTCGCATCTGCAGCGCATTCTCTTCGCTATTGTTGTCGTTGTACAAGGGATGAAAGAGACCGAATAGCACGACCACCTGCGCGAGCGCATACTTGGCAGCGTTGGGCAGATGTGGCCACCACGTTTTCGTGTCGTAGACACGACGAAGATTCTGCAAAAAGCGCCACCAGAGCGGCAACGCACACACTAGCGGGACCACCACGTTCACAAAGTAGACATTGTCGACGCAGTTTGGTTCCTCCAAGTCGAGCGGTAAACCTGTCACGCCACCATTGGTCGGAGTCACATCCTTGCGCATAAACTCCTTGGTTACAAAGAAGCAGATTGACCAGCTCACATCCTGCGTCATCTTGACTGAACTCGTAAGATAATCCCCCACAAAGGTATGGAAAAACGTGACAGAATACAAGGGCGACCACACGATCTCCCACAACGTTCGTAGCATCCCGAGCTGTTGTCCCCATGGACGGATTACGTAGAAGTAAACAGTGTAGAGGAACAACGTGAGCGGATAATAGCCACGGTGCAGTAGTTTTTCTGGGAAATAGCCATTCACCACCTTGTAGTATAGCAAGACATTGGTCAAAAAGACAATTGTCATGTTGGTGGCATCACTAAACACTTGCGGATACGATTGCGCTCGTCGTGGATTCAGTTCAAAGATGTACCGATAGTTGATACGTGCCGCACGCCACACGTAGAGTGAGACTCCAACGAGCCAATGTAACAAGAGGAGACAACCAATGCCGCGATAGACTGGATAAGCACGGGTACGTACCAAGTCAATGACATGATTCTCGCGCCTATTGTGAAACATGGGGACAACGAGAGAGTCCCAACACACCCAGATCAGCAAGACTAGACACGAACCACCCTTGATTCCGAGGTAAATATGCCGCCAATTCACAAAATCCTCCTTCTTAGTCATGAGCGTCGCCACAGCCACAGTCGCGTTTCCATCGCAAAACCAGTCGGCAAATGCGCGTTCCACTTGCTTAAGAAGCTCAGAGCACAGTCGCGCCTTCGCAAATTCATACGTCTGCAGCTTGGCTTTATGTCGCTCACGTTGACCCGCGGGGATGCTGGCAATCTTGTCGTAACGCTTGAGAATCTTTACAAATGCCGTGTAGTTTAGCAAAGCAAAGTTGTGGAGTAGATGCAACAAGCGATGCAGTTCGACGAGTGAATTCTTGAGCGATTCTTTGGCTGTTGCGGATGCATTATCGCGGTGTTGTGCCTTTAAACATTCAAGTTGATCCGTCATTTGCGCTACATGGCGTCTGTAGGCATGTTCCACCTTATTGTACTCGTATTCCAGTGCCTCTTCGATAGCAACAGGTGCAGCCAGTAGCAATTGCAGCTGTTCCGAGTCGATGGACGTTGGGGCTGATCCTGGCAGTCGCAGGAACGCTAGTTTACTGCTGATCTTTCGCGTCATTTGCGTGCTGCTTCTAGTGACCATGGGACGCCATTGGTGGCCGTCTAAGGCGTCTTCCGTCAGTGCGCGCATGCTATTGGCTGCTGCAGCAGAGAGCACCGCGTCGATCTGCTGCTGTCGCTCTAGTAACTGCTTAAGTCCATCATAGTCTGCATAATCGCCGCGCCACTCGGCGACCGAGTTGTCGCGTAGACGTAGACTGAAGTTCACCATGCGGTTTGACGAGTCTGTATGCGATTGGTCATACAAGAGCAGGTCGAAGTATCTTGGATAAAATAATCCTTAATATCGATGGATTCAAAAACGCTCATATTAGGACCAAAGATTCGGCTAGGATCAAAGTGCGAAGTAGGCCTAACACATTGGCTTTCATGTGCATATAAGGTTTAACATTACCGCTACTCGACCTAGCTATATTTGACAAAGAAAGGAAAATCATCGACAGGCGTTGGATGTCATGATTGATCTCCATGCGGAGAGCAAACTTGACCTTGTTCAGTCCCTTGATCTTGTACACTTTCTTCAGCGCCCTCGTGACCTTGTGGATCTTGTTCGGAGTCTTGCCGGCGGTGGTCATATCGTCTGCATACAATACAAACAGACGTACACGTAGGTGTCCTTGATACTCTTCACTGGTCTGCAAAATCCGATATTCATGAATATCACATGGACAGTCTAAAGCCACGCGCTTGCAG
>NQFO01001914.1:0-58940 GCA_003991265.1 Pseudoperonospora humuli
AGAAGCTGATAGTACGAACGCTATTGCTATCGAGCTTGAAGACGCATATATCTCGCTTTGGCAGCGCTCCAATCCTGACAATAAGTTCGACCATTTGGCCCTTGATGCCAAAAGCGACGACTTGCTTGGTATCCCTCTCTTCAAAACATGGTACAAGTATGCGACGCAGAAGTGGTCGCCTGAAAAGGTGATAATGTACATAGGGGACATGGATGCCTTTGACTTTGCCAGGATGCTGGATGCTGCCAAAAAAGCTGACAGTACGAAAGCAATTGCTATCGAGCTTGAAGATGCATGGATCTCGCCGTGGCCGGAATCACAAACTGTAGAAATATTCGACGATTTGGACCTTGATGCCAAAAGCGACGACCTGCTTGGTAACCCTCTCTTTAAAACATGGTACAAGTTTGCGACGAAGGAGTGGTCGCCTTTGGAGGTGGTGAAGTTCTTAAAGGGTGAATCGGATGACTTCCACTATGCCAATATGCTGGATGCTGCGACAAAAGTTGAAGACACGGAAGCAATTGCTATTGAGCTTCTAGAGGCGCTATTTGATCATTGGAGCCAAACGGGACTAAGTGAAGCTGCAGTGAATGAGAAAATGCGGCCTACCCGGCCTATTTCGTTGCTTAGAAAAACGGAGCTTGGCCAGACTGTCAACGTAGGTGATTACAGTGTGTGGCGGAAGTATTTACAGTGGCGGTATAAAAACAGGATTTTTGACAAGGCGAAGGATTCTACTCACGCTGTGATGACATGAATCTTGTCAAGTCGCTGAGAGCTGCCAAGAACCATGACGGTACGTAAGACATTATGTCTCGGCTCCGAAAATTGCGGGAGTACTTAGCTTAGAAAACAGTTAGAGATCGATGCAGACCTTGCATGTACAGCGCTTTTGTGCAGCACATGCATTCACAGTTGCGATTCTTTTTCATTTGCTTAATAGTAAGATGAGATGCTGTAAGACCCTCCTCTAAACATGATCTGTATGTAACTAAAGTTGAAAGCGTTTGGTAAGTGCTTGCACCAGCGTTGACCACCATTTGCTCCCACAACTTTCATTGAGGCGAGAGTATCTAGTAGGATTAGAGCTTTGTCAGGTCCGCAACGTCCAAAGATATCACCAGAGTGGTCGATTAGCCGCACGCCGGGCTGGATAACAAAGGCGCCGAGTACAAGCAACACCACCGAGGCCTGGGGTGGTGAGAGTGATCGGGAGAGCGATCACAGAAGCAACTTTCGTCCGCCGTCACTTTGCGAAGTCGTTTTGATGGACGTTAAGGAGGTGATGGGAAGCGATTGCGCGCAGACGTTGGTGCACCCAAAGACATTTTCGTATTTGACCCGTTAAACTCCTTTTTGTTATAAAAGAAAGGCACTCATTCCGATCTGTGTTGTATAGACTCCATGGCGAGAGACAAAGCGCTCTGATCGCGGGTCAAGGCAGTTGAGTCAGAAGTAGTCGCCATTAACTCGCGCGTTCGTCGGGAAGTGCCAGCAGACGCAAACGTTCCAGACGAAGCCTCATAGGATAGCGACACACTCAAACCCGCAGAGCTGTCGGAAGCACTGGCATAGATACCTGTGACGATGCTTTTCGATAGGACGAATTTCACCAAACCTCCAGAGCTCGGTGCCATCAAATCTTTTCAGCCTTCAAGTAGATCCATGACATCAATAAAGCCGTACTGGCGGGTGCCGCTCTCACAATTCGAGTCATTCGCAATGTGTGCGCAGCTAAACACTCTTACACTGGAAGTGCTTTCCTTGTCGTCGTGCCGCAGTGATACTTCGACTGAAGTGTTTTCCCATGCAATGAATTTCCACTCGGTATGGAGCCAAATAGTGACCCACCACTTGCTCTTGCGGGCGATTGGGCCCTTCTCTCCTAAGTAGTGGAATAATACGACGATATCAGCGGCCAAGAGTGTGAATGTCATTTCGACAACACTAAAACGAGTGACAGCTGAGGTCCACACCTTGTAGGAATTTGTCGACACGCATGTCTTGTACCATAATGGACACGAACCGTTGGAGAGCTTGCTTTCACACGTAGATCGACTGAGTTCAACACGATACTCGTTCTGACACTCGGAAATCCCACATCGACAGTGTACAGCACGTTTTTTTCACCGCTATTCCACTAAAACGAGCATAAAAGCACGATAGTTAACACAGCTAATTCCACAGCACTCAAAGTGTAACGAAGTGGTAGCGAACCCAGCTCTTGCTCCCAGTCTCGGTGCTAACCGATGAGCCCTTGCTCGTGAGCGAATGGACCGCGATGACGTCGCTCGGCTCGCTGTAACAGCCCGGTCGTGTGAAATTCGCCGAAGGTGACGCTTTGATTGGTGTTACCGATTCTTTAGTCAAAACAGTCGAGTTGTTTTGTACCACAGAGGAGAAGGAAGACGCGCAAGGGCATGGCTGCAGCGAACAAGGTGGAAGTGGCTGAGGATATCCGCAACATCTTACGAAATGCTTTGCAGTGCTTCGCTAGGGCCACGCTGATCGCAGCGCAAACCGCGACGTAATTGCTTACGAGACGTAAATAATAGACGGGGTAGGGTTAATCTAATTTTATGAAACAGTTCTTCAGTACTTCAAGCGCACGTTCTTTTGCGTAATCAGCACCTGCATCACAACTTCCTGTGAGAATGAATGTCACTTGTTCGTACAAATGACCGCAATGTCAAAATTGTTTTCGCCGCCATGTTCGCGGCCGCTTGTTTCATCCGTCGTGCCGCCATCCACGCCAATCGTCGCGTGCGTTGCCTTTCGTCTGCGTCTCTCGGTTATTTTCCAGGCACTGAGATGCCGCTCGTGGCCGACGTGGTCTTCCGAGACCCGAGGGAGAACGACATTCTCCCATGTTTCCGCAGTACGGCGTCTACTGGCATTAATTCATGCGAATAAGTTGCACTTGAAGTACTGATTTAATTGTTTTTGGATCAGTTCTTAATGAAGATGGAGACGTCGTTGACGGCGCTAAGGACCCACAGCTCAGTCAAGATCTGTGCACGCAGATCTATAGTCAAATGATCCGCTTGAACGTACGCACGACGTTCGACATGTTTGCTGATAGAACGATTAGTACTGACGTTGATGCACTGATATAACAGACCATGGACAATATCTTCTACGATGCGCAGCGTCAGGGGCGCATTTCGTTCTACATGACGTCGTTCGGCGAGGAAGCCATTTCATTTGGGAGTGCATCGGCGTTGCGACTTAGCGATATGGTATTCGCCCAGTATCGCGAGCCTGGCGTGCTTATGTGGCGAGGGTTCTCCCTCCAGGAATTTGCTGACCAGTGCTTTAGTAACAAGGACGGACATGGCAATGGCCGTCAGATGCCAGTGCACTACGGCTCCAAGAACCTCAACCATCAAACCATCTCGTCGCCTTTGGCCACACAGCTTCCTCAGGTACAAAGTTTGCTGCAATGCCTATTGCAAAGTAGAATAGCAAGTGTTGAGGCTAACGAGTGTTGTCGTTGTGGTCAAATTACAGGCTGCGGGAGCTGCTTATGCATTCAAATTGGCAAAGTTGGATCGTATCGCAGTCTGCTACTTCGGTGAGGGTGCTGCTAGTGAAGGAGACTTCCACGCTGCGTTGAACTTTGCGTCCACAAAGGACTGCCCCATCCTGTTCTTCGTTCGAAACAATGGCTTTGCTATCAGCACTCCTACCATCGAGCAGTTTCGTGGTGATGGAATCGCATCTCGGGGTAGTGGATACGGGATTCCCGTCATGCGCGTGGACGGCAATGACTTTCTGGCTGTACACGAAGTTACTCGGCGTGCTCGCGAGTTTATACTGAAAGAAAACCGGCCCGTGCTCATTGAGGCTATGTCCTACCGTCAAGGACACCACTCGACGTCAGACGACTCGACGCAGTACCGTCCTGTAGCCGAAATCAAGCACTGGAAGGAGACCTGCGACCCAATTGACCGGACTAAGCGCTATATGATGGTAAGTAAACACTATTGTGTGGTACTTTTGCTTTGAAACAAGCCCGTAGATCTCATGTGTTGTATTGTTTTCTGTCTAGAAACGTGGATGGCTTACGGAAGAGCAGGATCGTCTAATGCAAGATAATGAACGGACAAATATGCTCAGTGCTTTGCAGCAAGCCGAAACCAAGGGACCGCCTCATCCAGAGACGATGTTTGACGATGTATATGACGTCAAGACGCCACACCTTCTCGTAAGTTTCGCTTCATTTGTCAAACGCTTGCAAGCTGTAGCATATCGATAAACTCACTCACTGGCTGTAATGTATCAGGAACAAGAGCGTGAGATGCTGGAACATGTTGCAAAGTATCCTGATTACTACGCTAGCGAGCATTAGATCGAGAGCAAAGTAAGGCACTTCTTCATGAAGCACATGCGAGTTTAAAAGTATAAACTATACTTGACCCAATCGTACAGTGAGGCTTCCACTTGTTTCACGAGATACTTGTGGTCGCATAGGCCAAGAAGAAAGCGACACACAAGAAGCCAAATCATCAGATGAAGCTGCAATTCCTTGCTTGACGTCAATATAAAGTGAGCGCAGCGCCAGTTCCGCTAGTTCGTCTTCGTCGTCACGGGCTTGCTGACACTTGGTAGCATTTTGAGGCTTTGGGGTCACAACAAAGTAGATATTCGACTTGCCCAAGCGAAGAGCACTCAATGCGTCATTCACCAGATTTTCACGATAAGGTTCGTCTTCAAACACTCTCCGGCATTGTTGAACGTGGACTGTGTGAGCAGCTACAGGCTTCACGCAAGCAAACTTTTCTTTGTCGTGTATGTCAGGGTACGTACATTGACCAGTATCATCATTGCAAATACTTTTTGCGAGCTCTTGTTGGAGCGATATGGAATTGTAGCCTTCCTTCTTACCTCCGCTGTCACGGACATGAGCGTCTGGGCCGTTCGCTTCGAGAGGCTTGAAACTCAAATTTTGCCACATTTCTTCGACTCGAGAGATTCCATCCCATTTGGGGAAAATGTCTTCGTGATGAGGTGGCTCAATTGACATTGCATCAGATGATAGCAAAGTTGATACGTTGCTCTTTGGTTTGCTTGAGATAGGCTCGTGCTCTGCTAGCATTTCT
Source organism: Pseudoperonospora humuli (assembly GCA_003991265.1). NCBI lineage: Eukaryota > Oomycota > Peronosporomycetes > Peronosporales > Peronosporaceae > Pseudoperonospora > Pseudoperonospora humuli. The sequence goes on from NQFO01001914.1 coordinate 5,106, forward strand.
TCCATCGCTGTTAGTTCCGCCAAATACTTTGGTTGCTTCAATGTACTGACTTCCTTGCTTAAGCTTTTCGTGGAAGTGTTGACATTTGATGCAGGAATTGTCGAAGTTGCTTGCGAAGTACTTAACGAGACCAAAGCATCAAACTCCCGACTAAGGGAAGGCAGCATGCGAGGATGAAGCAACATTGACTCGGTTTGCATCCTGGAGAAAGCTTTTTTCTTGTGATCTCGTGCTCGAATGTTCGAAGCGGCTGGATATTCGGGCATCATTCCCGTTGCTATCCATTGCTGACGCAGCGAATGGTATTGCTTGAGGCAGGCACTACAGAGCGGCTGTGGCTCATAAAGCTGGCTGCGATCACGCTTCGAAAGACGATGTTGTAAGTGAAATGACAAAGCTGTTTGAAATTCCGAGAAACCTCCTGCAAGGCTCATGTCTTGCTGCTGAACAAAGTCGTCGTAAAATTCGCAGCTTCGTAGCATTTTCTTCGTCAGATGACCACACGGTTCATTGTTATCGTCAACGTTTCCTTCGTCACTTTGCTGGTATGAGAGAAGGTGGCCAGCGCTCTTCGTGATACAATAACGCCCAGCACATCGCCACTTTTTCCATGATGAAATAGGACCAATGCTAGTCTCAAATTGAGTCGGTGCCGATTGTGTTCGAGATAAATTTCCTACACTTGCTTTCGATAGTGACGATGCGCGGATAGCAGCAGATGCAGGACGATTCGATGCAAGCGTGAATGCTTTCACTTGTAGGAGCCACCAAGTGCCAGAAGTATCTTGCTGTAGATCTACTACCAACTCGTTGAATCGGATCCGGAGAACTCTTTCCAAAGCTGTTGCACACATTGAAGCTAAAAGGCGAGGCTCAGCCCAAGCTTGATCAATGCTGCACTTGACAAATTGACAGCTTTTACTTCTGGAATTTGTGATTGCAATTGAGGACGACTTCATACCAGCACAGACGTCTCCGCCTGAAATGATCCAGACAGTTGATGATTTCTTGTCCCTCTTGCGTGAAGCACAACGTGCAATCCAAGCTCTCCCTTCAATCGACGTAGCGAAACCTGAGGACGCTGGCAAGGCATTAGATAGAGCTCCTTTGAACGGAATGTATCTTTGAACAGCAAGTAATTCGCTGTCGTGTTCAAGACTTATGTCGTGAGTATGAGCGGGGTCAACCCATAGCGCATCAATTGCCATGTCGACTTGTTTGCGAGAGCAAAGAATGTCTAACTTGTTGTGTCGAGATTCCAAATCTTCGGCTGATTTTGTCACTGCACAAATTTCAGCTGACGAGTTTGACAAGATGTCCAGCAGTGTAGCACGTTGCTCTTGCCAGCTTGTTACGTGCATATACACGCGGCAATGCAATACAATTGAAGTCAAGTCTTCATTTGCTTCGGTCACTTGTTGTTGTTGTTCTTGGTTTCGTTCGTGACAGAACAATAGAGCAACACCAAGACAGCTTTCGTTCTTATTGCGGCGTAGAGGAACACGAAGGAGAATTGGCGCTATTCGTACAGGAAAGCCAACCAACTCAGCTGAAACAATACCTTCTGACAAAAGACTTTGACTGGCATTGTTAGACGACGTTTTATAGAGTAAATGGCGTACAAGTTGTTGAAAGAAAGCAAGTCCAGGTCGCCATGAGGGCTGATACGCATACTGAAGCGACGAGTAATTGGCTTCCTCTGCGAGTGCTTGCTGTCGTCGGTTCTGTGAGTCTTGAAGAGCTTGTTGATCATCAGGAGTCCGAATTCGAGAAATCGCGGGCAGGATAGGACGCTCAACCTACAAACTCCGCGTTTTCTCAGAACCTGCGCCTGCAAACAAGAAAAAACGATGAACACTTCGTTACCTTGTTCAGAGCAACATCTTTGAGCGAGCTGGCACTTGTGTGTCGTTGCGCATGCTGCAACCGTTGCTTTCGCTTTGTTTGGCGATCACGCCCGCGTTTCTTATCGAGTTTTTGCAGCAACTTTTCGGGTTTGTCATTGTACAGATCCTTGAGCCACACTTGATACGCGTTCTTTACTTCATCCCTTTGAAACTTTGCGTTCAACCTCGTGGCAGTTGACATCAAGAGTCGAGCTGAGCTCTACGTGTTGGTCTAAGGTATTCTTTATTTTTACTCAAGAAATTGTTGACCAAAGTGAACGAACGTTGGTATTTGACGACAACGTTGAGAGAAATCTACCAGCAGGACAAAACGTTGCACCTCCTTTAGAGCTGCCAGTCGTAATTGTCAATCTGGAATTGCGTGAGCGACGTGAGGACTTCGTCAGCTTTGCCAAACAGTTGAGTTCTTTGTTCTTCTTCCGTATGGATGCGGACGTCAGGAATTGCAATGCTGTGCATGCCGGCTGCGTTAGCAGCAGTGTAGCCACTTACTGAGTCTTCAAACACGACGCAATGCGGCGGCTTGTCGCCATCTTCTCCTTCCTTTAGACCAAAGAGGCGTTGTCCAGCAGTGCGGAAAATATCTGGTGCTGGCTTGCCACGCTTTACGGCAGGGTCATCGCCACACACGATGGTTGAAAAGAAGGAGAAAAGCTTGGGGTGATGCTTAGCTTTGATCTCTACGACGCTCTTGCTATTGGACGTGGCTAGAGCGATGGGGATGCCACGTGCATGCAACGCGCTCAATAGCTCCACACCTCCTGGGAGCTCTTGGACGCGATCGGACATGTCATACATAGCCTTTTCCCACTGCTTGAACAGCTCATCGGGAGCAATGACATCTTCGCTAAGACCAGCAGCGGAGATGGCCATGCGCGTCCACTCGACGGCAGGACGACCTAGAATGGTCTTGTGCATAGTCATTGTGAATTCCTTGCCAAACTGACGCATGACACCATCGATAGCGAGACGACTCAATTCCTCGGTATCCAGTAAAGTACCGTCCATGTCAAAGATGGCGCCGTGTAACTTTGGCTTTGGCACTGCGGGACTTGCGTTGGACATGGCGATACGTCTATCAGCCTAAGTGTCAGTGGGATGATCTTTTTATCAAATCGCCTCCAGTCCGAGGTGAAAAAAGAGTATTGGGCGCGTTTTTGTCAGCTCAAAAGCGTGGAAATCAGCACGAAAAGCACATTTTTGCGATTCCTTGCTGCTGGAAGGTACTTGAATTTTTGTTTGATAGGCACAATATTGCTCGAGACAAAATCGTCAAGTCTCAGCGTGATGCGTTCTGCAGTTGTTCAGCACGACGTTGGCGTGTTCTCTCAGTCCACTCAGGAATGCATGGAAGCGAGGAGAGTTGTCTGAAGAGTGCGTTTTGCCTCGACTACTTGGTCCTTTTCACGACAGCCAGTCGATTTCGTTGACTCCAGGCATACTTGTGAGAGTGATTGAGAAAGAATGCAGCTTTGTGCAACACAATCAGCTGGTTGGAGAGGCGAGGCAATCCATCCAGAAAGACTTGCTGTGCAACAGTTATATTTCTGAAAAATGAGAAGGTCTGCTCCCCGTAATAGTAGGGTATCAAAGGCTGCCTACATCAAATAGTGCGGTCTTTCAAACGACATCCAGGTACTTTCGTTTACTCGAGCTCATCCTCAGCAACCTCCGCTTGCTCAGTCTCTTCGTCTTCCTCATTGTAAATGTTTTCTGCCATCTGCCAAATCTGCAGGACATTGTCTTCTGCCACTGAAGCCACCACCCATGGGTCATTCGGGTTCCACGAAAAGTCCGAAATCTTGGAAGTATGACCACCGTGAATGAACAGCAGTTCTGGAGGTCCATCTTCAGCGTCTTCAGGCGATTGTTCATCGCCAATCTGTTTGGCAATAAAGCAGCACAATACATGCAGTTTAGGGTCCACGCCAGTTGTTGAGTAACTTAGCAGTTCCAAACTTACCTTGCTAAGATCCCACACATGCATGCGGCGGTCAGCCGAGCAAGAGCCTAGAATGGTCTCGTTGTGAGGTGACCACTGAATCTGATAGACTTCATCGTTGTGACCCTCGAACGAGTGCAGCTTGGCTTTCATGTTACGCATATCCCACAGGTTCACGTGCTTGTCTGCCGAGCCTGTAGCAGCTAAATACTCACTGAACGGGCTGAAGGCCAAGCAATTGACCTCAGCAGTGTGCGCATATACAGTTGTCGCTGGCTTGTCATAGCTCTCCGAGCGCATATCCCAGCTACAATCACCAATCAAATCATAGATCTGTCATCAGTAGACACACTCGACACATCCAAGACACAATGCACGCCGACTTACATGAGCAGCTTCTTGTCATCGCCGACAGAGCCAAAAATCTCCGTGTGATGCATGTGCCACGCCACATCCTCAATCACGTCGCTGTGACCGCTGTACTTGTGCAGTGGCTGCACGGTCTTACCAGCGTTTTGAATATCCCACTCACAGATGATGGCATCATCTGAGCCAGAAATCAAGTGAAAAGGTTGATGTGGGTCCCAGCACAGACCATAACCTTCCTTAGTGTGGCCCAGCAGACGATAATCTGGGTCCGAGCCCGAGTTCTCCTCAGGCTGCGACGGCCGCTTCGAGATGTCAAACACGTGCACCTCGGCATGAGGGGTCTTAGTGGCTACGATAAGCTCATCGGATGGCATATAACGTGCACGATTCACTTCACCGTCGTGGTTGACACGGATCTTAATGTCCACTTTACCCGAGACACCTCCAAAGCCACCAAGCTCCTGACTCTCCTCATCGTATTTGCGGGCGTCAATCTCTGTGTCCTCTAGAGGAAGACGTACTTCAGCTACCATTAGGTGATTCTGCTCCGCGCCGGACGTGTGCGTGCCCAACAGCAACTTGTGCACAGAGAAGTCGTCTCCCGCTGAGCTGTCAACGCAGCAAAAGCATTCAAATCTCATCAATTCTTGACCAAATGCTCAACATGTAATTGCTACAAACAACTGTGAATTACGTGTGGGAGTTGGGCAGCCACTGCACACTAAGAGAGGGCCACTCAAGCGCGTGGGTCATCACGAGATCGTACAGGAACGGCGTGTTCTTTTTCCAGATCTTGTACTCCTCGTTTATGAGCTTCTCCTGCATAGCAGCATCGTTAGCAGCCGCAACATCCATGGAGACGGTCGGAGGTGCAGCCGCGGTGGTCTCCGTGTGCTCTATTGAATCGGCCATGTGAGGAAATTTGTATGGTGTGGTGTGGGGACGGTGATGGATATTTGTTATTGGTCGATATTCAACTTTGCAATGAAGTTTGAGTTGCGGGTATCGTCCAAGTTTTTCGACGTCGCTATTTCTTTCTAAGTTACGCTACACTTCTCGGTCTTGTCGTAACGCTAGTTAGTCGAAATACGGCTCGTGTGAAGCTTCAAATAGAAATTGATGACGCCGTCAAGTCATACAAAGTTGATATGGTACAGCTCAGGATATTTTACATCTAATCTAGAACATGTACAGAAGAACTCTCTCGTAGCACTGCGGACATTTCGAGTCAAAGAAGAGATTTCATCATGCTCAATGTGACTACTCTGCATGGTTTCTGCGCGCGTATCAAGAAACAAGCTGAGAGCTACAACTGTTTCAGGAAAACAAGTGGAAAGTAATGCGCCACGTCTTTGATATCTTTCAGTTGAGACCATACGTCAAGGGAATGGTGTTGTTAAGAGCGAGTTCTTGGAGCTATCAGTGTAAAGGAAGTACCAGTACACTAGTCGTCTCTTTGCCAATCAAGTAATGAGCGACGGATAACTTTCGCTGTTTCAACCACAGACCCTCCGTCTAGATCGAACTAGAACTCTTTCGAGTGCCATTAGCTCATCCTCAGTACGTGCCACACGTCGTCATCCGACTTGATCCCGGGATGCGAGCACTGTGTACTGCGGTGATAGAGGTCTTATATCCACAACATAGGTTGATGCTATGATAGCAGGCCGAGGAATAAAAGAAGAAGAAGATGATGATGATGATGATGATAATGAACAAGCAGAAGAAGGACCGCCTGATCTAAATCCGCCGATCCCTGCAATCTAAGTGTCGCGATATCGTGCAAGTGATCACAAAGGAGTGCCATCACATAGCTAGCTTCAAGCAATTTAAGGCTTGGAACGAGGGCCTGAAGAAACGGCACTCAGTATACAAGAAGGTTTTTGCAGAAATGCTGTCATTCAAGAATGCAGTACCTGGAACGACTGCAGTACTTCTATAGCAACGTGAAGTTTCTGCTAAATTTTAGCGCAAGGTAGCCATTTCTCAAGTGCATGTTCTTTTAAAAGCGTATGGCTTGTGTGGCGGTGGATGTAATCGCGAGATGCAATGTTTCGACGATAAGTAAGAAGACGTGCTGACTGGAGCAGGCGCAATAGCATCGAAGGACACGCACTTTGTCCGGTAGGGACGTTGCAGAAAAGCGCAACGGTGGTGTCTATGAACGAGTTCATGATGAGCAAGCTCTGCTCGCAGTGTCACCAGACGCTTTCGACCGTCAGCTACACTGTCGACACAAAGCTACCGAAGCGAAGAAAGCGCAAAGACGTTGTGCTACCACGGAACCGAGCTAAGCCTCACTTTGAAGAGAAGCAGTGCCATGGAGTGCTGTGGTGTGACCACGCGGACTGCGAGGCACGCTACTGGGTTTGAGACGTGATTATTGCCATAAACATGGTCAATCTGTTGAAGGCTAGATCGAACAAATCGTAGAGATGCCGAAGTATCCAACCAAATGACCTGGATGATATTATTGTCACTGCTCTCTATAGTAGAACATGTAAACAATAATGTTTAGAAATGTAACGAAATAGGGCTACACTGGTCAATATATTCTTCATGAAGAGCGCAAAAACTTGCCGATTCGTCTCACGACAAGCTCATGTTTCTCTGATATGTTACAACTTTCTTTTCATTGCACTTCCAGAATACTTTCAGCTTCAGCAGGGCTGAGCTATTTCTACATGGCAACGCGATGATTATGGAAAATAAAGAAAAAATCAGTTTAGATTCTCGATTCTGGCGACAATTCCATGATGATGTTGACGCATCTCATGCAGACCACATAACTGTTCATCGCAATGTTTCTACAACTACTTCAGAGTTATATGACACAGTCGTGTCACTTTCAGCGTTGCATCTGTCGAATACTTTCTCTGCTACTTCGTGGCCAACCACCGACTATAAAATTAAGAGCTGCGATTGGTCAATATGCTGAAGCTGACCAAATGGAAGCTCACTTTCTCGCTGTAAAAAGTGGCCAATAAGACATCGTGTTGGTGTCTGAAAGAGCCAGGATATTTCTTATCAAACGAGACAAGCCTCTTGTTCTATTAGCGTAACTTCAAGTGCAAGTTGGTGTCGCTTCATTCCTCTGCCGAAAGGTCCTTGAAGGGCATCGTCCTTTTGCGAGCTTCGAGTCTCGCTACATATAAATTGTCTGACTCACGGTAATCTGGCTAGTCCCCTAAAATAATCTGAAACGTTGTGTCTTATCATTTGTGCTAGATTGATTGAACCATCACAGGTCAGAAGCACTGCACCATTATGCTTTCAATTAGTGGTGGTCGAATGGTATAGTATGCTTTGAGATACCAATACCTGTGCGATTGGCGAGAGTAGTACCTGTCTTACTGTGCAATTTGTGCCAGAACATCTAGCTGGGAATGGCGCAGACAAACGAGACAGCTCGCGCTAATTGTACTTCTTGTCAAGGCGTTCTCGGAGGAAAAGAATCCGCCGGAAGTTACGACGGAACGAATCTTGTAGGTCGAAACGGAAAGAAATTGGTTGAAGAGTCGGAACCGAGACAGACGGACGCAAAATCATTGTGGCTAAGCATGCTATCCATGGCTTGCAAATGGCAGAGTACGGCGCTCTCGCAGCCCGCAAGTTGGACGTGGTTGCTGTAGTTACGATTAGACGCAAGCAGATGCAACGAGTGCCGTGCAAATGCACCAAATAGAGAGACAGGCCTGACCGGCAGAACACGACAGCTTCGCTTGGCAGTTTTGCAATAACGCCACGCTTATCTGTGTGGGTTACTGTGAGGCATCTTTTCAACTTCAAAACGACGGAAACTTAGGTGAGAGCCGTTAATCGAATAAATGCCCATCATCGTGGAGAGGTGTTCTTGTAAAGAAAATACTGATCTGCAAGCAATGCCTTTACTTGAAATTCCACTCTGGATGTGCTTCAACGGCTCGAAACGTCCACATGTAGACTGTCAACGACAAAGGATGGTACTATGAACTTTGTTTTCATCTTTATTCCCTAAGCGTAATGCTCTCGCTGAAGACAGTCTTACTACCATAGCTACCAGCGCGTGGTTCTTGAGAGAGCAAAGCCGAGGCTCAGGTGCATGATAGATTGTGTACTGACCCAAGATCCAAACTACTATGATTTGTCCATCGATAGTACAAGCATTATCGGTCTTTGAGTACTCACAGATAATATTCCCTTCGCTGTAATATTCAGTTGCCTTGTATAGTTGCTGTCGCACGCACGACAGCAATACAGCCCCAGCAAAGATATAAGCGGACTGTCGATACATGTAAAGTTTCATGCCAATCTCATCCGAAACTCTTCGAAATATTTCAAATACTTCCTGCAGAGCAAATGTATGTACCACGTCAACCATTTGATGTGAGCGAAGGTCCGTCAGAGGCCTTTCGCGCCGTCCTGCCAGCCGGCCTTGCGTCCGTTTCACGTGCGCTGATCCCGTCGGCAGCTGCTTGCGGTGTGGAATTTGCCGTGCATAACCCTTTCATTCTCCAACATCCTCCGCACACCGCACACCTCATCCCTCTACCAACCAAGCACTCACACTACAATGAGCGACTTGGACCAAAGCAACAGTAATCATGCGGTCGAAATCACCGTAGGTGCTGCCGGTAAAGTCGGCGACGGCGTTAACTCCTACTTTGTATACAAGGTCGCCTCAGCGGAAGATGTGGTGGTGGAGCGCCGTTACTCAGACTTTCTGTGGCTGCACCATCAGCTGTCCAAGCAATGTGCGGGCTACGTGATCCCACCATTGCCTTCTAAAGTCGTAGGTCTGCTACAGGGCCCCGAGTTCCTTGAGCATCGCCGTGGTGGCCTCGAACGCTTCCTACGCAAGGTGGTGAACCACGACGAACTACGGAACTCCAACTACTTCCGCAGCTTCCTCGAGTGTTCCATTGTGGAACTCACAGCACTCAAGGCCGAGGTACAACGCGCCAACTCACTCAACGCCACGTCCTTTTCGTCTGTTGTGCAGCGCACTCAGCTGCTCAACAACTGGTGGGGTAAGACCTATCAGCGCATGGTGGAGAACGATACGCTCAATATCTTTGGCTCTCGTAACAACGGAGAGGATGGAGAAAGCAATGGCACCATTGAGGACACGGAGTTCACGACGGTGGTCAAGTACGTAGCCAAGTTGCATGTGCAAATTCAGTCGCTCAAGAGCAAGGTGCGCGCAGCCAGCCAACAGAACAAACTGGCGGCTAGTGCCCATTGCGACCTCATCGAGTGCCTCAACTGGGTGGCCGAGGGAGACGAAGAGAACTCTGAGATGCCCACGTCCTATTACACTGCGCTACTGGCTGTGCTAGACACGCGTGCCCGTCAGATGGATAAAGAGCTCGAGAAGTTCTCCACGGGTGTGGACGACATCGCTCGCTGGATCAAGGCGGTGCGAAACGCCCTGAACGTGCGCGAAGACCGCCGGTACTTGTACCAGGCGCAGCTCGCTGCACACCGAAAGGCAGTAGACGGCGATGGCCCCGACTCTCCCTCAGCCACCCGGCTCAGCAACGAGCTCGTCGCTGCCAAGGATGAGTTTGAGCGTGTGCACGCGCGCGTGATGCGCGAGGTAGCACGATTCCGTGGTCAGAAGGCTGTGGAAGTGAAGAAGTTGTTTTTGGAGTTCGCTCAGCTGCAGTTGCGCAACTCAAAGGAGCTAGAGACGATCGTGACGCAGAGCACCATGGAGTTAGAGAAACCGCTACCAGCAAAGCTGCTGTACGCCGCTCAGACTCCAGCGTCCTGCGCAAATTTGTTCGAGTCGCGCGACTCGTTTGGACTCGACGAGAATGATGCGGCTGACATGGCCAAGTCGACCAAGTCCACCAAGTCGACATCGTCTACTGAATCCCCCACAGGCAGCAGTAATGCTGACGCCATGAAGCCTGCCCTGACGACTACAGATTCGTTCTCGGACGTCCCTATTTAACACGTCGGAGCAGAGCCAAGGACACGCACTACCATCTCGTGCTTCTCTGTATATTGTGCACGTCTTCGTGTCATACTTTTCGCTACCATTGAGCTGCTGCTGCCTCAGGGATTCAGCGACGATGTATTTTAAAGTTGCGTGGTATCGTCGCCGCAGTGCTTTACGTAATATGAAATACCATTCCTCCTCATTCAATCAAGCGCATGCCGCTTGTTTTGATTCAAAACGTGCCTCTAAAGGTCCTCAAGTCGACGTAGGGAGTGCAGCACTGTCTTGACAGTTGTTATATGCCACATTCATGTGCTATGGGGAATCATCTGTATGTGGTATCAATGGCTTGTCGGTCACCACTCCAGATCAGCATCTACACGGGTGATTTCATGAGCATTCTCTTCCTTACATAGTTCAGAAAATGGGATTGTAATTGCCGGCTCACCGAAAGGATCACAAGCCACTTGAGCTGAGTGTGCGGAAAGCACACTCTTCTCACGCAATACGATTGCAAGTGTTGGATAGTAAATGGTCTGAAGGCTAAATGTGCAGCAAAGGAATTGTAAGGTGAGGAAAGGGATGGAAGATATCATGACGCCGATCTCAGAACGTACTATTTGAGGCTGATGTTCAACAGATTGGCCGCGAACGGCACCAAGAGGAGGTGCAACCAATACACGGGACTGCATAAGCAAAGCAAATGAGGATTCATCATCACCGCAACAATCACAATAGTACAAACCTCGAGAGCAATCGAAGCGTGACACCGTTGAGATCTTGTCCGAGGGCGCCCATGTATGGAAATGTGAGCAGGAAGAAGAAGAAAAGCCACAAACTAAACGCCAAGACGAGACGATTGTATTTCGTCCATGAGAGCGTCTCCAGGATGACCTTTACATTGGCAGACATCAAGAGGACCGAATAGGCGACAGAGCCTTGAAGGTAGAGGCCCACGCTTAAACCATCAATGTTATGCGTGCCGTACATGGCAAGCATGAAGCAAATGAAGGCATGAATGATGCCATTGAAAAGCCACGTCGAAAAGCGCTTCATATTGATCCCATCGTTCCTCTGCCCTGGAAGATACAAGCCTGGGTTGTGAAGAACTTGTTCGGACGTAACATCTTCGTCGTAAATGCCGATTGCAATGATGGGTAATGCCAGGAAAAAGTTCCAGCCAGCCATGATAAAGCTCTCAAACACACTTGTGCCGGATTGTCCATTGTAAAAGTTGTAAATGAACAGGACGATGACAAGAGCTACGTTTTTGTAGAATGAATAGAGAATGACCTTGGAGATTCGCTGGTAGTTGTACCGACCGTGAACGAGAAGAAGACGCTCAAGAAACCGAAATTGTGCGATAGAATAGTCACTGGCATTGACAGCTTGGACACCTTCTTGTCCGGACACACCGATCCCAACATGAGCAGACTGAATCATATTAACATCGTTTGCTCCATCGCCAATCGCCAAAGTAATTGGTTTCTGTGGTGAATTGTATCGAATGAGGTTGACAATATCTGCTTTCTGGGCTGGAGATACACGGCATGCAATGACTGCTTGGCAAACACGAGAGATTTTCAAGAACATTTGGGATAGGATCTTTGCCGCGTGTAGTGCTTGCTCAGATGCTTTCTTCGAAGGGAATACATGCACCATTGCTTTGCCATCACACACAAGAGCAAAGCGGCTCGAAACCTTGTCGGCGTTGATAAGTGCCTGTACATCTTCGGACTTGTAAATCTTGTTGACTTGACTGACCAACTCGTCTAAATCTTCACAGTTGATGACAAGAAGCTGCATTCCTGCATTGATCAGCTGACAAGCATGTCCGATATTAATCGCCGTTTCCTCCTTGTCACCAGTAAGCATCCACACTTTGATCCCTGCTTGAGCAAGGCTCGTGATTGCAGCAGGCACACCATGCTGAAGTTTGTCTTCAATTGCTGTCACACCCACAATTTTCATTTCAGTCTCAATCATCTCTGCAGCTTCCTCCAAAAGCTCGTCACGATTTGTTAACGACGTCACTGCTTGCTGGTACTTGACATTCCACGCCAGATATTCCTCCTCCGTTAGTATCTTGCTACATATCACTAGCGTTCGCAGCCCTTCAGTAGCAAATCGCTTCAATTCTTCATTTAGCTTTGAGCTGTGCTCGTCAGCTTTACAGCGAGGTATCGTAACATTGTCGGCTCCTTTACAGTAGAGTAAGTAGTGACCATCCTCCGTTCGTAGTGTCACCGACATGCGCTTCCTCGTACTATTGAACTCGTTGACGTTAAGGATTGTGTACTTGCGCACAGTCAATAGCCCATTCTTCTTAGTCACTTTGACCTCCAATAGAGGAGCTGGTGCACAAAAGTTATAGCCCAGACATTTTGCAGCTTTCACCAGAGCTTCTTCATCCGGAGAGGAAGCCCGGTAGTCAACTTGGCCCGTTGTCGGGTTTTGTTCGGGGATCACGGTATGGCAAACGGAAAGTACGGTAAGAAATTCGTCAATAGCTTTAGCCTCCGGAGCATTCGTTGCTAAGGCATTCACCAAGCGCGGGTCATCAAAGTGGATAAGTGGATTCAACTCAATCTGAGCTTCTCGTGGGTCACGCTTCTTGCCATCGTCATACGTCGTATTTGACTCAACGGAGCTGCTTGGTGCCCCACTTTCACCCACATTCTTCTTTGCCAATTCCGCAACAGCACGGCCGATCTCGGTAGTGCCAAAGCCATAGGATACGCCTGCAATGAAGCACTTTCGGAATTCCATTATGTTGCGCGTGAGTGTGCCTGTTTTATCGCTGAAAACGTGGTGGACTTGCCCGAGCTCTTCGTTCAAATCTGATGTTCGTACATTGGCAAAGGTGCCATCGTGACACATTTCGGGGTCAATGGCCATGTTTTTCGCCTGGATGATCTTTACCATGTCCAGCGACACATACAAGGAAATCGGGACGAGGTTGTTGTATAGAATGAGAAAAGTAAAGAAGCTCTCCAAGCTAGAAGCAGACGACGTTCGGGCAATGGCCGAGCTCACGTACCATAAATGAGCCTCGTACTTGTCCATCCAGACGGTATGGCAAATGGTGCTAATGATGCAAAGGACAAGCTGCGTGATAAAAATCAACAGGATACAGCGGTTGACCACCTTGTAGACATTGCTCTGTTTGGACGGCGTCGAACGTGCATTCTGCATCAATTTGGTCTCTGCACCCGTGTAAATGACAAGGCCGTAGATGTAGGTACAACCACGCACACTGCAACCACGTAAAATTATATTGGATGGACCAATCGAGACAGCTTCTTTGTTTGCTCCGAGCTCAAGTCTACCCGTAAAGTTGTACAATCGATTATTCGGTTGTTCGTACTCCATTGTAGCATCGAGTTTCAGCGTCTGCGTGCTGTGTTGTGTCTCTGGTATCATAGGGTCGTTCAATTTTCGATACCCAACATGTTGTGCTACTTGCTCAATAGCTGATCGTCGCTTTAGATTCGTTTCACCATCCAAATTGCATGTTTCAACAAAGCACCGCCCCTCTTCTTCGGACGTGGCGAGGATGAACACATCGGCTGGAGCTTCGTCACGATCATTAAGACGTAAAATGTCGCCCACCAGCACTTCTTGCCATTGTTTCGAGATGAGTCCTCCCTGTCGACTCAGGACCTTGCAATGTCGTAAGTTTTGGACATTGTCAGCTTCGTGGCGGTTTTTGTCCTCAATGCCTTGCTTGATCATTGAGACCAAGAGGACAGTCACTAAAGGACCGGCCGTAGTGTACTTATTGGTTGGCGACCATGGCGTTGCCACTTGGAGGATTGAAATGACTAGAAAGTAGCAATTCGCGATCACTCTGAAAAACTCAAAGAGCATTTTCGGGAGAAAGTTCATGGTCGTATACTTGGACGTTGTCACGCAATTATTGGCATATTTGCCTTCACGTCGCAGTCGTTCGTTCTCTTCGTCATTATTGAGGTAAACTTTGCGAAAGTTTTCCGATACCATTGGATTCTAAAGGAACGTGGAAGAGAGACGTGGAAGAGAGACGTGGAAGAGAGACGTGCACGATGACTGACTAATCCGCACAATGGCGACGCTATTACAATTGGTCTTGTGGGTGGAAATAGAGAAGTTTCGTTGCCTCAATGTGTCACGCACAAAGCATATTTTAGGCGTGAAACTGGGGACATTTTCAACGTCCTGTATACACATACAAGGTGTGAAGCCTTGAACCGCTTCATATTGACGCCTCTACGTCTGCGATCGACAGGAGGTTGATAACAACACAATGTATCGCCTTTGAGACCATTTTAAAGGCGGAAAGCTTGCCTTTTGCCGCATATTGAGCACTTTTGCTGTTTTGCGTAATTGTTTTTGAGTTTTTTCACTAATTTTTAAGTTAAAGCTGCAGAAACGATAGATTTTATGTATGCTACACCACCACCTGCAACCCCGCCTCGACGTGTGATGGCGCCTTCGACTGCCTCCGATGCGACCGCGGTGCGACCCCTTTCTCCCCTCTGTTGCCCCACCAAGAGTCTCTTACAATTCTCCATGTTAAATCCACCTTCTTCTGCAGATCAACGGTGCGTTCTTGGACCATGAAGAGGAGGTCACACGCCAGCCATTCGCCGTACAGACGTGGATCTCGTATCTCCGCGCTCTATCCGATAGTCCAGTCTCCATGCGGTACAACGTCTATGAGCGAGGATTGCACGTTCTTCCACGCAGCTACAAGCTCTGGAAACTTTACTTGAGCGACATATACGAGACCCAAGTGCGCGGACAACGTGTGAACTCGCCTCTGTTCGCGCAGCTCGTGGCACTGTATGAGCGCGCACTGGCACAGCTCTCCACAATGCCAAGACTGTGGTTGGACTATCTCGACTTGCTGCGGGAGATGCGCGTGGTGACGGAACGTCGCCATGTATTCGACAGAGCGCTCCGAGCGCTGCCGATTACGCAGCATTATCGCATCTGGACGCCGTACTTGGCGTTTGTCAGGCACATTGGCGTGCCGCGTACAGCGGTGCGTGTGTACCAACGATATCTAATGCTAGAACCTTCGAAACGTGGAGATTTTGTGGACTATTTGGTGTCGGTGGAGCATTACGAAGAGGCCAGTTTGCAGCTTGTGAGGCTTATCGAGTCAACACAAGAGGACGAAAGGAGCACCGATCGCACCGCACACAGCATGTGGATGCAGCTGTGTGACATGGTGTCACAGCATCCGACGCGTGTAGCGAAATCGCTGGATGTGGAAGGAATTTTGCGCAGTGGCATGGCACGATTTAGTGACGAAGTGGGACGACTCTGGTGCTCCTTAGCAACGTACTTTGTTCGTCTTGGGATGTTTGAGTCGGCTCGAGATGTGTACGAAGAGGGAATACGCACGGTAGTTACCGTGCGGGACTTTAGTATGATCTTTGACGCTTATGTAAAGTTCATTGAGGCTATGCTTACGGCCGAGATGGAGTTGGCAACTGGAGAAGACGAAGGAGTCGATGACGAAGAAGAAGACGATGATGAAGTGGACCACCAAGCGCAAGTCGATCGGCTGCTGAAGGTGTACGAGGATGTGGCTGAACGACGGCCTTTGCTGCTTAATTCCGTGCTCCTTCGACAAAACCCTCACAATGTGCGGGAATGGGAAAAACGCGTAGAGTTGGTCAAGGCTGATCCATCGAAGGTCATTCGCGTATTCGCTGAGGCAGTGAAGACGGTTGACCCCGTCAAGTCAGGTGGACGCTTGCCAACACTCTGGATTCGGTTTGCGAAATTCTATGACGAGAATGGAGATCTGAGTAATGCGCGTGTGATCTTTAAGAAGGCTGTAGACGCGGAATTTCGTACCTTTCAAGAAGTCGCGACTATATACTGTGAATGGGCAGAATTGGAGCTCCGGCATGAAAATTTCGATCAAGCGCTTGAGATTGTGCGTGACGCTTGTGCCATCCCAACCTCACGTACTACTCGTTTGCGCAAGCAGCAGGCATTAACGGCTAAGGACAATGTACATCTTAGCGTGAAGTTATGGACATTGCGCTTAGATCTGGAGGAAAGTCTCGGAGATCTCGAGTCAACTCGTGCTGCATACAATGAAGTCTTTGAGCTCAAAATCATTACACCTCAGATGGTGCTCAACTTTGCAGCATACTTGGAAGAGAACAAGTACTTTGAGGAGTCATTCCGCGTGTACGAGCGCGGCCTGACGCTTTTCCCAAAGTTTCCGCATGCGGAGGAGCTATGGCGGGCGTATTTGACCAAGTTTGTGCAGCGTTACGCTGGTGCCAAGATAGAACGTACTCGTGATTTGTGTGAGCAGGCCATTCGTGCGGCGCCGGCAAAGTCTGTCGGTGAATTTTACGAAAAGCTTGCTGAGTTTGAGGAGAAGCACGGAATGCTGCGAAATGTAATGACAATCTACGAGCGCGCATCCGACGCTGTGCCTGATGACGAGAAGCTTGCGATATACGACAAGTACGTGAAGAAGGCTCAAAAGTTCTTTGGCGTGGCAAAGGTTCGGGATGTGTACCAGCGTGGCATTTCAAAGCTACCAGACAAGTGCGTCCCAAGCTTGTGTCTGAAATTTGCACAAATCGAGACAAAATTGGGCGAGTTTGATCGCGCTCGAGCCATCTATGCCCATGCATCACAATTTTGTGATCCGCGGCAGCATGAAAAGTCATTCTGGAAAGTGTGGCATGAGTTTGAAGTCTCTCACGGTTCCGAGCACACTTTTCTCGAAATGCTGCGCATTAAGCGCTCGGTGGTGGCTCAGTATTCTCAAGTAAACTATGTCGCGTCTGAAAATGCCCCACTAGAGGGAGAATCTTCGAAGGTTGCTGGAATGGTTGCAGCGTCAGCACCAGCACCCGCTGTGCATGGCGATGCAATGGCTGCTTTGGAAGCGCAACTGGATGTGCAACCAACTGATGAAGTAGACACGTCGAAGAAGAGGAAGGGAACAACCATGGAGTCGGAAAGCGAGCGAAATGTGCGCCAGAAGCAGATCGTGGAGGTAGCAAATGAAGAAGAGATTGATCTGGACGACGACGACGACGAGCCGACCAAAACAGCGGAAGAAGAGCCCGATGTCGAAGAGCGAAAGCTTCCGTCAACTTTATTTGGGAAGGGTGTCAAAGCATCGGAATGAGATTGGAGACTGTCGTTTAAGCGCTTGTAGTCTGGATTTCCATCGCGAAGGTCTTCCCTCACTGACTCGAATTTTAATGATACCAAGACGTTTGTTCACTAGAGAAGGCTTCTAGGCACTTGTTTTCAGATCGTGCATTTTGACGGAAGGTTTCCATTGCTTGGGGCACATTCAAAGACTCAAAAGTGCAGCAAATTCGATAGCTTTGCCGACATTGTCGAGATCTAGCTAGCCAGTAGCGTCGCTCAAGCATTCAAACAATAGCGAATTTATGAGAAGTAGAAAGCGCATTACGCAAACCAAAGTAGCCTCAAGGTTTCCAAGTTCCGATCGTATAGCAACTTTGTCGAATGGTGCTCTAACGGAGAAACAAAGCAAATGGCATTCAAGATTCTTCGACGCGAAGTGTATTGAAGGAGCGCAAGCTGCGGCTGATCATCTAGAAATGGCATCCCTTGGACGACAGAAGCTGGAGTCAAGGCACGATCAAAGACGATTACGCCAAACAGGGAAAAAGGGCTCGATCTATGCCGCTGGGAAACAAGTTTGTTGGCACAATCAATGAGGAATGCGTTCAAGAAAAGTATAGGCGACAGGAGTGTCGTGTGCCGTGTCTTTTCTTCAAGGTGAGATCTACTGCGGGATGCTTTCTTCTCAAATGCACATCATATGAGCAATTGCTGGCGTAATACATTGCAAGCACTTCTTTGACGCACATCATGTGAGCAATTGCTGGCGTAATACATTGCAAGCGCTTCTTTGAACGCCTTCGACTCGACGTTTTCGAGGGCTCTTATTATCAAGAAGCAAAAGAAGGAAAGGCGGAACCTTGTGAAAGCAATCATGCAACGTGTGCTATCGTATCGACGAGATAGATGTAACGAAAGCGCTGCAGATGCGAGGCCTTACCGTGTTCATAGCGGTTTACGTTCAATCGCTTTGAGACTGTCGGAGCGCATCGAGAAGAGAACGGAAGAGGTGTCGGACAAGAAGAGAGTCTGGACATTCTTGCTGCCTTCTGCTTCCACGACGTACTCATGATCACACATCAAGATCGACGGATCTGCGCTGATCGGCTTTTACTCGTGCATCAAGGAGCGAGTAAAGGGCTGTCATTGGAATCGGTCCATACTTTGCATCGACGAAGTCGTTTCAGAAGAATCGACGAAAGGTGATGTGCCACACCTCTGATATCTCTTAGCACGCCTCGTGTGTGGTGATTCCAAGAGCAATCGATACAGCGCACCAGTTCTACTGCTCCGACCACAGAGAGAGGGAAGGGAAGAAGCTGAACAAGAAGTCGTTCGAGAATCGTGTGCTTCCATCGTCATTGGTCTACGTCCCGGATGCAAGTAATTTGTATTGCTGCAAGATGAGTCTTTGTCAACAGCAACAAACGAAGATGAGGAACGATTGACTTCTACGCGTCGTAACGACTGCGGCATCCATCCGCGCATGTGCCATCATATGGATGACTTCAATAGGATTCCGTGCGTGCCAGCAGACGGAGTACCTGATTGTCTTTGCAGCGATGTCATTGTATAAGGCCGAAAACTTCCGTATGTATCTGGAGTGGCTGCAGTACTTCTGGAGCAAAATGGAATTCCTGCTGCAGTTCTGCCGTTATTCAAGTGGTGGTTCTTTCAGTAACGCTTGGCTCGCGTGGTGGTCAATGATACAGCGAAGTGCATTGTCCTGACACTGAGAGAAACGAGCACGCGTGGCGTACGGAGACTGAACAAAGCGCAAGACATTTGAAGACGCGCACTTAGTTCCTTCAAGCGGTCAAATTTGACGCTGCAGAAGCGCAGAATTCAGGACGAGCAACCTGCTTGAAGGGACACAAGACGTCGGTCTATTCAATTTCTTGAACATGATGTAGACGCTGCTGAAGAAGAGAAAGCGCAATTTGCGTAATGCTAGTCCGTACTCAAGCCACAGTACAGTTCGAAAAGATGTTACGAACTGATCCAATACGGCGCACTTCGCACTATTGGAACATGCGACTATTACATACTGGAGCTGCTCAAGAGCGCGATACACATCAAGAAGATGCATCCAGACTTCGAAATGGACGTATCCTCGTCAAAATATCGTCGATACGAGAAAGTTTACGAAGTCCAGACATGAGCAATCATGAGTTCGTGCGAGGAGCTTGAGAGCGTGCATGTCATCGAATGCTTGTCTAAGTAATTCGTCTGGGTGTGGCCGTCATGTGGCTTTTGTGGCTGTTTCCAGCATCAGACAATACCGACAAATCACCTGGTGCGAACATGAAACGCGACAAGTCCATACCATACTCAACATAGCGCTGATGCTCGATCATTTGCGTCAAACAGCGGTAGTAAGCGCTACTATTGTGTCTCCAGGGTTCAGGACAAGTATGTTATCGCTTTGGCAAGTCGCGGACATAGTCGACGGTCGGAGACATGTACACAGAACCTTCCTGTCTACGTCTTGTGCTGAACATTAGTAAGTGTATCTGTACTCATCACTAGGAACGTTAGCTTAGAAGACACCTCCGTGCGTTTATCAAAGCACTGAGAAGTGCGCACTTGGTGAGTTTTAGTGACACTTTTGATGCTTGTTTATCAATGCTCTTATACTCAGAACATCTGATCTCATATAGAAACAGGGGTAGGGTATCACTCAATGGTTTGAATTGATCATTTTTCATAGAGAAGAAACGCCGCCACTGTCGGTCGAAAAAGACCCTAGACGCTGTGCTCCCCCCTACAGAGAGCAAGACCCTCCTCTACGTCAACGACAATACATTTTTCAAGAAGGTGTGCGCTGCAAAAGGTTCCAGAGTGCTACGTGCGTACGTGCGCAAATGATACGAGGTTTGTATGATCATATTAGAGAGACCTTATGTGGCATTATTGGCTGTGGTGCAGGTTGGAAATAGCTGGATTATATCAATTTTAAGAGAGTGACAGATTTCATAGGCAATATGGCAAGCGAGCAAGACTGCGACTTGTACGTGAATGTAACGCGGGAAGGCTGTCGCGATGGGTCCAACGAGGTGGAGATTCCCTCCGCCTCCTGTGCGCAGCTTCGTCGGGACGACTATCGTCTGGACGATACCGAGTACACAAGTGTGCTACAGTCAAGACCAGTGGAAGTCATGTCGCCCACTTCGTCCAGCAGTAATGACTCTAGTACCGAGTTGTATACGACAGGAGCAGAGTCTCACACGAAACGCAGTTCAGGAAGGATGAGGCCATCAGCAGCTGCCGTTCCGACGTCAGGAACAGCTACAGAAACAGATTCAGACGTGGAAGAAAGTCGCAGTGATCCAGAGAAGGAGCACGCGACTCAAGATGTGGACGCTGCCGAGGACAAACGACGCATTGATGATGTTCATGCTGAAGTAATTGACGACGAGGAGTGCAAAGGGCTTCGAGATGCTGGCTCTGCAGAGGAAAAGGACCACGATCGGTTTAAATTGGCGATTGCGTTGGACTTTGAGACTGACACAAACGCGACCATGAGCGTTGGCCCGCCAAGTGTCACTC
This sequence comes from Pseudoperonospora humuli, assembly GCA_003991265.1. NCBI lineage: Eukaryota > Oomycota > Peronosporomycetes > Peronosporales > Peronosporaceae > Pseudoperonospora > Pseudoperonospora humuli. Next base: position 25,921 of record NQFO01001914.1, read on the forward strand.
GGCAGACTTCTAGCAGTTTTTCCGATCTGGGAGACTATGACGATTTTTCATTTACAGATGCAATCACTATACCAAGTGGCGGAGGTACTGGTAGCGTGGAGAGCGGCAGTAATGGAGGCACACCCACGACGTTTTATCCTATATATGAGACTGAGGCTTTTCGGTTCACGCATGCTAGTGTGAGCAATTGCGGCTACGGCAGCTATGACGCGATCAGTAAGATTTCTAGCTCATACACGAACAGTCCAGCGAGGAGTGTACGGAGCGTAAACTCACCAACGATGCTGCGTCTTGATAACTATGGATACAATGGAGGCCGAATCACGCCAACTTTTCAATTGACACAGCCAGCAGATGAGTCTCAACCTCTAATTTGTGATATCTACCCGGTTTCGGGAGAAGTAGTACGACTACGGGTTGACAATGCCGCCTATATTATCTTCTACAAGAGTGATGACAGCGGCGAGGAGCAAAACTCGAAACATGATATTCTTGTCATGTCGTCCTCATCCGAGGATGACGGTGACGTGAACGAATGGAGTGAGGAAATGTCTGGGAGAATAGCTCCGCCTCGATCGTACGCTTCATTGGGTGCTGCAGGTCACAAGGTGCAAACTGATAACTGCTTCACACGTGACTACAACCACCCGACGCGGTCTTTGGGCAGAGGTCTGTTTCGTGCTTCTACGAGTGTTGGCAATGCATTTCTTAAAGGTGCCACCGGCCTGGTGAATAAAACATATCAAGGTGGAGCCAACGGTGGAGTGTTTGGATTTGCCAAAGGACTTGGCATGGGGATGCTAGGCCTAGGAACACACACAGTTAAAGGTGCGTTTCGAGGAGTGGGGCAGGTGACGCATTTGGTCGGTGAGATGGTATTAGGGACAGCGCCGCATTTTAGCATTGATGGCACACTGGTGCTCACTAATTACCGAATCATTTGGCAAGCGCTTAGCACGAAAGATGCGATGGAAATTCCCTTGGCATCCATCCTGTCTGCTGAAAGCTCGACGACAGCGCCCCATGTCGCCAATATTGAAGGCAAGCACCTTTTGCGGGCTTGTTTGGCATTCCAAGACGAAGCTACATGCTCGGATTTCTTACGTTGTATTTGGGAGCTTTACTCGACGAGTGGTCCACCACCACACTATCTGTTTGCACACTCGCATTATCAGGCGTTGCGGCATAAGGAACAGACGAAGACGACAAACGGAACGGGGCTCGAAACGCCAAATGACTCATTTTACGACGCAGAGGAAGACTATCGCCGATTAAAGCTACTAGGCGAAGACAGCTGGATGCGATTGTATGACAACTCTGACTTCACCATGTTCCCGTCGTACCCAGAAGTGTTTGTGATTCCGTCCGTGCTGGATGAGGACGATCTCCGCGAGCTCAGCGCGTACCGCAGCGCAAGTCGCATTCCTGCGGTGGTGTGGCGTCACCCGCACACAGGAGCGCTTGTATGTCGATGTGCTCAGCCTTGTACAGGGCTAAGTGGCTATGTCGTGGAGGCCGATCAAAAAGTAGTATCGGCGCTGCAACATGCAACGAGCGCGTATGGTGATGCAAAATTTCATTTCTTTGATGCTCGAAGTCAAATGGCGGCAGCGGCCAACTCGGCACAGGGTAAAGGCACTGAAGATCCACGAAAATATCCAAACACGGAGCTCCACTTTTGTGATATTGCGAATATCCATGCTGTGCGCTCATCATATGCATCGCTAGCGTCAGTGTGTCAACCTGGTCAAGATCGTGAAAGCAGTGGGTGGCTGTTTCAGTTGCGGAATACCTTTTGGTTCATGCATCTGTCAAGCATCCTTTCGACTTCGCAGGAAATATGCCGGTATTTGTGCCAAGGTGAGTCTGTGATGATCCATTGCAGCGACGGATGGGATCGCACTCCACAGCTCACGGCCATGGTACAGCTGCTACTAGACCCGTATTATCGGACACTTACGGGGCTGATGCAGCTTGTTGAAAAGGAGTGGTGCTCGTTTGGCCATCTCTTTCGGTTTAGATACTCTCAGGGTGAAGGACCCGGTCAACAGGAACTTGAGGAACAGTCTCCCGTGTTTATCCAGTGGCTGGATGCATTGTGGCAGATTTGGCGTCAGCAGCCATGGGCATTCGAGTTCAATGAAACGTTCTTCTCGGTGCTTTATGAGCACACATTTTCTGGACTGTATGGAAACTTTCTCTACAACAATCAGCGGCAGCGAAAACAAGAAGAGGCAAATGCACCGACGCGATCACTGTGGCATGTTCTGTTGGACCAAATGGACAAGTACGTGAATGTGGAGTATGACAGCGCTAAGAACTTCAACAGCATCGGATTAGTGCTCCCTTTTTCTTCAGAGGAAACCGACTTGGTAATGTGGGAAAATCACTTTGTCTATGCTGACCCTGTGTGCCGAAAGTACGAGTGAGAGATTCTTGGTACAAGGCTGTGCTGATGAAGCGTCATGGCAAAGCATTTCTTGGCCTGATGGAGACTACCCGGGGTAACAGCTTGGCTCAACTATGTGGCTGATTGAATGTGCGAATGTACTTAAGCAAGCATCATGTTGAGAAATTCGAGAACCGAGACCTCGAGCTTGTCCTCTAAGATGTGTTTGTCGCTGCAGAAGATTATCAGCTACGACCATGGACTGGACTAGTAAGAGAGGACAACCAGCTGTGACGTACATGAATGCCGTCGTTGGATCTGGCTGGTCTTGAACCGGGTACGGTGAAGTCGGATTGGGTTTTGTTGCACTGCTGGATATGGCGCTGCTGCGTCGCAAAGCTAACAGATAGGTAGAGTAGGTTAAAAGTAGGTTTAGCAAGATAGGTAAGATAGGAAATGTTAACTACTACAAAGTGCCCACAGCAATAAAGTCGACCTGAAGACGGCGATGCTATGGAAGGACAAGCTTTCGACTCCGGTTGAGAATTACTTTGTGGCAAGTCTTGGTGAGATACGATGTTGTTGGCTCGAGGATGCTCAGGCTCCTGCTGCTCAAAATTGTTGGTGACATGCACGGGCAGCAGTTGAAATTGTGGGGCATCGAGCTCGTAGTCGCTGTCCGGGTTGTCACCCTGTTTGTTCAATGCTGTGTTCAAGCAACTCAACCCGTTAGTCTTGTCAAGACCATAGCAATTGGAGTGATTGGTAGCATACCTGACATTTCTGGTGAAATTTCGTGTTCCATCTCCCATTGAATGATTTCTGCAGCGGCGAGCAGCTCTTGAGAAAGAGATGAGACTGCAGGTACTTGAGTGCTAGCAGGTTCTCGTTGTGTTTGGTATTGAAGTCCGCGTTGCATAGTGCCGAACTCTTGGTGTGATTTCGTAGCTGTTTTCGCGGGAGGCTGCTCGAGTGCTACTTCAGCCATGTGCTCATTTTCCCACTGGACAATTTCCGCAGCCGCTTCCAGGTCGTCCCAAAAACACTCAGGTCGTACGTCGTCCGTATCAACTACCTGTTTTGTCGTAGGAATATTCTCGGGGGTGACAACGCGGTGCGTGTCACTATTCGGTTGCACAACAGACGCCACTCTTGATGCGTGGGGTGGTGAAAAGTGATGCCCATGTATTGGAACACCCGCTGTATGCAAATCGTATCGCATCTCGTAAGCTACGTCGGGTTGAATGACAACTGGCGAGTGAACTTGAGTCCTGCGAGCTTGCTGGGCCCGTCTGCGCCTTGCAAGAGCTTCCTGCCTTCTTTCCTCGATCAGTTTGTGCTGCTCCTTTGTCAGCGTCTTCGGCGAGCTCGAGACACCTGCGTTGCGAGCTGTGGGATCGACTCGTGGAATGTCTCTACGTGAGCTGGTCTCGAGTACTGGATTCACAGTCGGAGCGGATGTAGCACTTGTTGTTGCGTGTAAAGCTGATGGCAGGTATCCGTTCTTTACTAAAACCTCATGAGCAATCTCAAGGGGAGTCTTTTTCTCGCGCTGAGTCTCTGCGTCTGCATAATTCAACAGTTGGTACATGTGCGCATAGCAAAGCTCCGAGTTTGTTACGTACAAGTGTTGGATTTGGCCACAACTTTCTTCCCCTACATTACGATGCATAACATTAGGGGCATGGTATCGTTTGTTCTGTTGCAAAGTACAAGCTGCAGCTCCACCCGCACCTTCCCCTGTCGTCTCGCTTTAGCCAGCTCCTGCGCGTGCTTTCTCTTTGCTGTCACTGCTTGCTTTTTCTTGGAGTCTTTGGGCGTACGAGCACTGCGCTGTCGCTTTGGCACGTTTTTCTTGGTGATCATGGCGATTCCGCACTGATGTTGAAGTGAGGAATTACAAAAAGCAAAGATGGCTACATTTCCTATCATCTACTAAATGTATTTAATGCTGCAACACCTCATCGCTCCAAAATCCCCAGCAATTGCCCATGCATGTGGCGAGACCACAGGTACGGCAGTGGATGGGGCGAGGATCCAGACTCAGAATCGCTGCTGCAGCCTCCGGGTCGGCATTAATCATCGCTAGACGAGCTTCGATTTTGTTCAGCTGATTGCGGATGGAGCGACGTTTGTTCTTGCTGCTGTTCTTGTCCGCTAAAAGCTTTGCAAGAATCTTCTCTAAATCCTTTTGCTGGTCGAGCAACTCATCGCGTGATATGTATTGTAAGAACGTGACATAGCAGTGCTTGAGGTACTGATGATCCGTGCAGTGCACCTCGCCATGACGAGCGTAATAGCAGCTGTCACATACGAGCACCAGGTCGCGACACACAGTGCACACTTTACGCCCACTGAATTCATCATAAGATGCCTGACATTCAATGCACTTGCCCACAATTTCATTGCTCTGCTCCGCTCCCATTAGAACCCTGAACATACAGCACCACAACGTACTCGTGAGAAACCTCAGCGCATTGTTTCTAGATCAACTACCAAGTCGTCATGCCTACCGCTTGTCAAACACAAAGTTCTTGCCACGGAAGAACCCTCCATCTTGGTACACCTCAAGATACTTGTGAATGCCACCTTTGAGGTGGTGCACGTCGTTGACACCCTGACTGCGTAGAAAGTTGGATGCCTTTTCACAGCGTATGCCACCCGTACAGTACATGAGAACCTTCTTTTCCTTCATCTCGTCCACTCGATGCTGCAGGAACGTGTAATACTCGGAGAAAGTTTTCACTTTGGGGTCTACGGCGTTTTCAAAGTGCCCCACCAGAAATTCTTTGTGCCCCCGAACGTCCAGCACCACCGTATTCTTTTTGTCCTTGATCGCGCATCGCATTGCTTCATGAAATTGCTGCGGAGTCAGGTATCCTCGGTCCTCGTCCGACACTGTCATGTCTGGGCGAGCGACGATTCCACCGGTCGACACGATCTCCTTAACGTGCTTGATGATGAGGCCCACGAATGGAGGCTGCTCATACGCATGTAGGCTATGCTTGAAGTCCTCAGCGCGCATCGCTAGTATCTTGTGAGAGCACAGAAAGGAGATGTACTCGTCGATGCTGGCACGTGACAGACTCGAGAGCGTCGCATTGATGCCTTCCTCGCTGATGAGAATACGACCTACAAGCCCTAGACGTTCACATAACTGCTTTTGCTCCTGCTTGATCTCCAGCGGCGTCTCCACTTCCACATATTTGTAGAAAAGGATCACGGAATGACCGACGGACTCGGGGTTTGACGCAGTTGTTACCATGCTTTCAAAATGTTTGGCTCAACTTGTAGCACAATTTGCCTGTGGAAGTTTATATGTTGCGTATCATGCTGCTAAAACACATATTTGTGAAGCACGAAAAGGTCCGCACTGTAATGGCAACGCAAGGTGACGGAGCTGCGCCGGAGCCCAATGAAGAGTCACAGACGATAAATGCGACGCCAAGCTCGAGCAAATGCAGTGTGAGCAAAGCCAAGAGGCTTTTGCCAATGGAGCTGCGGGTGCGAAACTAACTACCACACACACACACACATGATTCTGGTGCTGGAGAACCGCTAGAGCTAATGAACAAACCTACCCTTGCTTGAAGAAACGACGACGGACAGCGAAGCTGCAAGTGCTGGCAGAAAAGAAGGCACAGGTGTTGCTGGAACCGCTTCAGACTTTCGCTAAGACTGCCAGGTAGATGGTGGATAAGTCAAGGCTTTGAATCCGTTAACAGTGAATCGTTTATACAGTCTAATGCAGGGAGGCGAAGATAAGACGAGAGCAGAAAGCGGTCTAAACGACCAAGAAGCTACTCGGAATAAGGAAGAAAAGGAGGAATCAATCTCTGCTGAGCCATCAGCTATGACAGCAAGCGAGTCCTCTCCGTTGACTTGTGCAGGAAGGGAAGCGCCGCTTGCAACTGTTGGCACGGCAACGCGATTACATTCACTGTATACATCAACAATCTCAGGCCAAAAGAGACAACAACTCCGTTTGGGTACAAACGTTTCGAACACTTTTCATGTGAGCTGACATTGTTCATCGGGAAGGCATATGTGCGTTGCTGACACTTCACGCAATTAACAGGTTACGGATCTGCCGCTGGACGTCGTACCCAAGACGAAGTTATCCATTCTTACCGCATTTCCTTATCCTTTTATGCGCATCAAGTAAGTAGCTATGAACATGCTGTTTGCCACTTTTGAGTACGAGGTGCTTGTTCTGACAGACGAAATGTGACGCTCTGTACATCAGTTCACAGATTAAGAAACAAGCACTACAGACTTTTGTTGCTGGTAGCACTGCACAATCTGTTTCGCATAGTAATGCTGTGCGTTGGCAGCAAGCATTGTACTACTTTGTTCACCCTGTAGATTCGTTGCCGAGGTCCATGCTCGTCAACCGTGCCACTGATGTGAGTACAAACGAACTCTTAGGAGGACTCAAAGGTGAGCGCAAACGAGAAGAGAAAGCGTTTCTCACCGCGCGTTGGAACACATGGCAGGAAGCATTCCGTGACGTTTACATGAGCTTTCGGCGACAGGAAGGTGGTGTGAATCGCGATAGCTCATTCTACCTCCGTTCAAGCGACTGTGTGGTCTACTTTGAGTATGAAAGCGGCATTAAAAAAGAGACACAGGACATCTCGTCGCTTATTGCTTTGTGTCAACAGCATGACGAAGAGACAGAAGCCCTTAAGAATGAGATGGAGATCAAGAACACCCGCAAACGAAGACTATGCGCCGTCATGTCCCAGTCAAGTGAAAGAACCCGCAAGGTATTGCACCATCTCAACGTAGCGTATACCATGCCATATATCAATGCAAACCAGACGCAACGCGAAGTCGGCGAATTTCACATGCTGGCCGAAGAACTTGAAGCAAACAGCTCGAGAAACGCAGACAATGGTGGAGGCCCAACTATCGCTCACATAGCTCGTGCAGTATCTACCCCCGAAAATATGCATGGTGCCGACTCGCTGCTCCTCTTCAACGGACACGACGCTGTACATGGGCTCTACGAGTTCCTTATTAACCGAGCGCGTAGGTGAAGCTTTGCCACGTGTTGTCTGAGTACATCAAGTGTCTTGTGTGTCTAACGTATGTTATCGCTATTGGAAGCCATGTCAAGCCAAGATGTTCCAGAACTGTACGCGCTGCACCCATTTGCAAATGCTTCGATCCAAAGCCTGCAGGTAATGCCATTTGGTCGAGTCGGTGGTGCACCGACTAAATTACTGACAGAAGACCAGCCATCGCAATCCACTACGCTCTTTCGGACCGAGATTTCAGGATTCTGCTTTCCATCAAGTATTGCGAAACTGATTGCCATATTGAAGAACGAGTGGGAATTAGTGAAGCCGTCTCACTACTCGGTGTTATTGTGCACACATGGAGAGTCTCCAACCGAATTGCAAAAGCCCCAAATTGCGCTGCGTGCATACATGGAGGCAATGGCAGGTGCTGAGCGATTGAATGCTGTCAAGCTGAACGAGCAGATTGCCGAAGATGTCAAGCAAGAAGAAGAGCGTCAGAAACGACAGCAAGAGCTCGAATTTTCGAAGAGGCGACTGGAAGCAGTAGCTCTGCCGAAGACGGAAAGCTACTATGACGTAGTGACAACATCACGGCCGATCGCTGCCCGGTCCTGACTACTGCGTAATTCTGGTTAGAAATATCCGCGTGACATGCCAGCTGGAACAGGGGAAGACCTCTTGACTTTGCAAGAAGCCGGACCTGTTGTTACTGATCAGCTTCCTCGACAGCGACACAATCAAACGGTGGGCAATCACTTCTCAGTTGTGTGGCGCAAGAAAAGGTCTTCATGACGACTAGGTCACATGCGACGGCACCTATTGAGCAAATTGTGGCTGCCGGAGCGTTGTCTATCGCACTTAACCGCAATTTTTGATTCCATAGCACAAGTATGAGGTTACATAGGTTTCACCAGTGCTTGTTACTAGCGTGTGCATACATCGGTTTGCAGTGCACAAAGGGACGCTCCAAGCCAGTACGAGGTAAGACCCACATTTTCCCGCGTCACGTCCGGCCTCATGAGCTCATAAGAGATTCAGTGCAGACACCCTTCCAACAGCTTTTTTGTATGGCCCACTTTAGTACCTGCAATGGAGCCCTTGGTCTTGGATTCGTACGTAGTACGACCGTCGGCCGTCGAATCGGTCGTACGGATGGATGGCTGCTGTGCGAGTGCCGGTACAGTCCACTGTTGTAGGAGGTGACATTGTCACTGCTCCGTACATCACAGCCAAAACAATCGAAAGCTATAGTCTGGAGTACGAGCCGTCTATAGCTACTTGTCACGTTGTGCAGATACAGCGCCTGCTGCGTCAAAAGGTATTCAGAGAACACTAGAGACCAGCCATTGGAGTGAAAGCAGGTGCGAAAGCATCAAATCAACGGGCTTGCACCCAGTCTCATGAGGTTGAAGCAAGCGCGTGATGGTGCTCGCAGTGCCACTAGACCCTTACATATGTTTGAAATGAAAGCGACACATAGCTGCCGAAGAAGAGAGCGCGCAAGGATGCGATGCTGAGCCACAATCGAGCCAAAGTGCTGTTCCAAGAGAAAGAATGTAATGGACTGCTTTGATGGGACCACGCGAAGTGCAAAAGCGCTACTGGGACCGCAACATGGGCGCAGTCATTAACATGTAAGAGCTGCCCAGGGGCAAGACACTGAACATAGTGAAAACCTATAGTGAAAAATCGTGTCCACTAGCATCGACAAGTGTGCTCAACCCTTAAGGAGGTTTAGGTCTATCACGGTCTCACTATCGATTGCTTGGTTTTTGTATGGCATTTCAACTGTTTCCATTGGGAAGCACGTGCGGTGACGAGATCGGCCGTTAAACAAGTCGCTTAGCACTTTAGAGAGAAAACTCGTCTGGCGAGTTTTTCCATTGCGATGAGCGCTTGACCATGATCGCTGACATGTCCCGGCTATACGGGGAAGACGGGGAGGCCTCGTCAGTCGGCAAATGCACAGACAAGAGCCGCAGCAAGTTTTGAGGACAGTCCGCGTTCGCCATCCCGCCCATCCAAGCATCTTTACCACAACGCACAGTACAGTGAGAGGACAACCCAACTGAATAGGTCGCTCATTTTCACTTTCTTTCGCCAGTGGACCTTTAACTAGCTTTGTATGCGTCCATGGGGATCATCGCATGGTTCAGCCTCTTCAAGTTCAACTGGCTGCGCAGATGTAGGACATGCGGCGTGCGCGGCTCCAAGTGTTTGTGCCGACGGCCATCCCTAGCGCTCGAGCATATTTTCTTCCTCGAGGAGTGCAAGAACAGGTTTGGCGCTCGCAACTTCAGCCACGTTAGCAATACCATGATGACATCTAGTAGCACCATGGCTGCTAATAGCACGAATGGCACAGGCACGCCCAGCAACTTTGGTGGGCACACGGCGGTTATGCAGAGCTCCGGGTCTTTCTTAGACAACGAGGTGAATCCAGCAGATTATTACTATCAGTCCGTACCACCACCACACATCGGGTCGGACGATCCCTTGTCCCCCCGCCTGCGCAAGAAGTCAGAGAAACAGATCGGCCGGTTGACTCGACGTACGAGCTCCAAGATTTCGAGCGCGGCCGACGTGTCCTCTGCGACCCTTGTTCACAAGCAATCGCGACATATGACGTCCATGACTAGACACAATGGAGACAAGGATTCTAATCCTCCCATTATGGAGTTTGTGACGGGCGATTTTGTCATCGACTCGGAGGAAAGCACTCATGTTTCGCTGACACAACGTCAACTGCAAAGGCAGATCGTGCCTCACGAGCGGAGGCAGTCTCGTGCTCAGAGCAAGAGCGCCAAGATGCTCAGCTCTTGCAAAGAGGAATCTGGTGTATCCTTTCAGTTCTACGGATGCAATGGAAATGGCAGCCTCGCTACGCCCATTCCTATGCTCATGTCTTGTGATAGGAGCATCAGCATGGGCAGCAACTGCAGTAATAACGACTCATTCATGCTGCGTTCGAGCTCTATCTCGGTTTCACAGCGATCGGACCGTGTTAGTCTCGAAGCAAATTTCGGCTCACTTAACCCGCAATCGAGTTTAAATAACACTGGACGCCGCGGGTACGCCCCAAGTATTAAGGAGGACGAAGAGGCACAGGCGCTTGAGAAGCTCACTGGCTGGTTGCACGCGTCGTCCGCTTCGACGCAGGATTCATTCATGCTGTCGCGGTAATTATAGTCGAGGATCTGCCCATTTTAGTGGGCCAAGTTGGAGGAGACCGCGCATTTTAATTTAATTTATAATATAATGTATGACATGGTACCCACCAATATAAGAAAAGCACGCCACTATCACAGAGGCAAACATAGGGACTGCTGCTATGGAGGATACACATCAACTTCAACTTGATGTGAAGTTGCCGTTACAGTGAAACAACTTAATGTTCGATGCAACAGCTTCAAGTACTCTTGCGTGCATGCATTAATGCAGCGGGTTCCAATTCTCAACCAGAAGAACAAGTAGCCAATATATTTCATGTGGTACACATAACGATCATGGCTGCATCCACCACACATTTTGTGGTCCTTTGGTCCATAGCCTCCACACGTAGCTCTCGTCGCCATGGCTTCTAAATCATCCTCAGCCGCAGTGGCTGCCATGGCGCAGCGCGCATCAGAGCAATATCTCGTATGCCGTCGGAATGTGACGGCGAAGGTAGATGAGGTGAAGCTTTTGGATGCGCAGATCTCCGCCGTGTTTCAGCAAATCGCAGCGCTGTCCGAAGTCCCCGAAGGCCAAGAGGAGCTCTCCGCGGAAGCTAAGGCTGCAGCCAAAAGTGTTGGTCGTCTTGAAGTGACACTAGCTGGTGTGGAAGGCGAGGAGCCTGTACCCAATGCCACTATCACCGTTTCCATGGACCCGGAGTACGAGGCAGACGAGTACGAGACTGTGGAGGAGGTTGTAGAGAAGAAGGACGTCGTGGTGACGGACGAGAATGGCAACGTGGTCGAGGAAGGCTATTTACCTGAGGATGACGATGAGGAATCGCCCCGCAAGCTGAAGACCACCACGAAGATCACTCGCACAATCATCAAGAAGCGTGTTAAGAAGGAGAAGGAGCCGGAGGTGCGAACGGTCCCTTGGACGGCTGTGGCAAAGAGTGAAGAGGATGATGGCAAGACAACGACTCTGACTTTCCCTGCTACGTTCGTGTTCGACCCTGTTCAGTCACGTGAGGCTGTCGTGATCATTACGGTCGCTGCAGCTGAGAAAGACGAGGAAGAAGTTGAGCCTGTGAAGGAAGTTGAGTTCCCTATTTCATCGCTGTTCCAGGATAGCGCGCTGGACAAGTGGTATTCGACTGTGGATGAAGAAGAGGAAGAGGAGCTCACAACTATTACAGAGATGGTGGAAAAAGCCGTGGAAGTGGCTGCTCAAGAGGAAGTCACTGCTGAGGAAAATGAGAGTGTTGAAAAAAATGAGGTCAAGGAAACACAAGAAGTAAAGGAGGCTGGAAAAGAAGAAGCAGTTGAGGTGGCTGAAGCGTTTGAGGAGGTGGAGCAGAAGGCAGAAGAAGCTGAGAAGGCTGAAAATGTAGGCGAGGCCGAAGCGAATGAAGACGCCGAAAAGGCTGAGGAGTCCAAGCCGGTGGGCAGCCGTTTCCATGTGAAGGCAAGTTTTGTCATGTCTGAAGCGGAGAAGCTAAGCATTTCCGCGGTGGCTTTGTCGAAGAAGAAGCAAGAGGCCGAAGCTGCGCTTGTAGTGCTAGAGCGTGAGGCTGCCAGTTTGCGTGCCAAGTACGATCGCTTGAACGCAAATCAACGTCAGTTGAGCACATCGACCATTTCTAAGCCTAAGACCAATCTTTTAGGAGGGCGGTTTGGTGCCGGTGGTGTACCTGTGCAGCGCAAGTCGTGGTATCAGAGCTCCCGTGAGCGCGCAAATACCTTTCTAACGAAGCACCAGCAGGTCCTTGTCAGTGTAGCCATGTTTGCTGGCAGTGTGTGCCTCTTTCACTTCAACGGCGAGAATTTGCTAGCATGAGCACTATGCGATTCTTTTCTACGATCTGGGTTTACGCAAAAGAATGAAGACTGATTTGACTGACTTGGTTCCTCATGTCCACCATTTTTTCTATATTCTCACTCCTTGAGCAGCACCATCTTGATGACCACATTCGCCTTGCGGCTCCAGTGCGTTTTTGTGCGCTGTACTTTACATGGGCGAGCTGTGCTTCGAGCCACAATTGCGCACTAGCACCACACCCTTGTGCCTTTTCTGCTTTTGCAGCTTCGGCTTATGAGCTCTTATAGTAAAAGAGTTTACAGACCATAGCGGTCATCGATTTGGCACGAAGCAAAAGAGCGAATTGCATCTTCAATGGATGGCATACATGTACGACTACTTGAATCCTCTTTTAATCAATGTGTCAAGGATATGGCGCCTTTGCTTCTCCTTTTGCGCCGTTAGATGCAAGCGCAAGAAGACCGGCGAGTAGCTGAACGAAAGGGAGATTTGTAATCCGTAGAAGCGAAGGAGTCAAAGACGATTACGCCAAACAGTAAGCCACTAAGAATTGACGCAATCAAGGAGAATACGTTCAAGTAGCAACGACAATGAAATCTAACGCAGCTTTCACACACTCAGACATCTAGAGAACGACCGCCCTTGTTCTCATTACACCAGCAAGGCCTCCTTCGATCGCTGTTGCTCTGGACTCCTCGGACGCATCTTGTCGCGTAGAAAAATCACGAGTTGTGTAAAGCATCGAAATATACCAATCAGCACAACACGAACTCGAAGAAGTCTTGAGCTCTTATTTCAAACAAGTACATTGCGAGCAAACACTGATCTATGCTGGCGTGATGACGTGCAGACCGCGTTGAGAGAGCAGCACGGCAGCGAGCGATCTTACGAGTGAGACCTCGTGAAAGCAATCACGTATGCCTGCTATAGTACCGACGAGACGGATGTGACGGAAGCACTGCAGATGCGAGACGTGTTCACACTAGAACATACTGAGTCCATGGATAATGTGTGTCGTAAGAATATCTCGCACAGTGCATTATCATGTTCAGGACAACGACATGGCGTTTTCGCTCGATTGCTTCGAGTGCCCAGACTCCCTTCTTGTCCGAAACCTCTTCCGTTCTCTTCTCGACGCGCTCTGACAGTCTCCTGCTTCCACGACGTACACATGTACACACATCAAGGTCAACGGATCTGCACTGATCGGCTTTTACTCGTGCATCAAGGAGCGAGTAAAGGGCTGTCATTGGAATCGGTCCATACTTTACATCGACGAAGTCGTTTCAGAAGAATCGACGAAAGGTGACGTGCCACACCTCTGATATCTCTTAGCACGCCTCGTGTGTGGTGATTCCAAGAGCAATCGATACAGCGCACCAGTCCTAGTGCTCCGACTACAGAGAGAGGGACGAGAAGAAACTGAACAAGAAGTTGTTCGAGAATCTTGTGCTTGCATCGTCATTGGTCTACGTCCCAGATGCAAGCAATTTGTATTGCTGCAAGATGAGTCTTTGTCAACCGCAACAAAAGCAGAGAGAGAAAGAGAGACGAAGGTTGTGCCGTAGGCATCGGTACGAATCGAATCGAATCGAATCGAAAGAAGAAGAGGAAGAAGAAGAGGAGCTGTTCGCGCAGATTCAAGCTTCGGTCAATTGTGATAGCAAAGCGTATGTTCCGGCGGTGAGTAATACGGCGTGCATGACGTACGGAGACTAGCGCAGCTGTGTAAAGGTGTCACAGGATATGCGCCCAGTCTGATCAAGGAGTTGTAGCCGTTGCAAAAGCGCGCGATAATAATCCTCGTGAACGAGTCCTGGACGAACAAGCTCTCGGTAGCCGGTTTTTGTGTTCGTCTTCATCAATTTGCACTTGCGACGAACGATGCAATAGATACAGCGCATGTTTGCACAACGGCTGTGCTGATAGCAGTAATACAGAAATACTCGGGCTATTGGCAAGTTTGCAAAGACGCTCTCGTCTAGGACGATCCGAGCTAGAAAAAGGTCTGGGCATTTCGTCGTCGCTAAGATCTTGCGATACAAGTGGATTATGAACGCTCCGATGAATCTGGCGATGTGCTACATGTGAGCTCCAAGGAATTGCAAACTATACGTCACAAAGCAATACAGTTCCAGCGTTTGGTCTTGGATGGGAGAGAGAACTGCATCGTCGTCTCGGGTTCGTCGAAGCGCATCCTCGCAATGGATCGAGATGAATACTTCCAAGATCGGTCAATGGAAGCTTAAGACTCAGGGATTGAGTGGTGCTTATGTACGTCCCTTTTACTTCTCGGACAGCACCACCCTCTAGATCGGACCATTTGTGGCGGCCAAGACGATCATGCATCTGCACGACTCAGCAGAGCCTTATATTTTGCAGAAGTTGACCGCTAACCGGCTGCTGGCAGCTGGCAGCTGACAATTTCATGTCAGCAAAGCAGTACGGAGGAGTATCGTCTACGATTGTCCATTAGCATCACAGTCGCTCGGGAAGATGAAATCGTGACAAGAGAAGCCTCGCCAAAAAGCTTGCTGAAGTTGTCGTCGCCCATACAGCAAAATAGCATTTGAAGTCAGCGAAGCTACTACCTGGTATCTCGTGATAGTAATCGACTACTACTAGTACAGGAGCAGGATAGCAATTTGAAGTAGTAATATTTGATGAAGTACAGCGAGGATCCCGCATGGGCCGACGTGGTCAAGGTGCCGCAAGATGACGGCCCTGACCCCATCGTGAGTATCAGCTACTCCGCTGAATGTATGTAGACGCTGCACCTTATCTCTATCCACTTCTTTGCCTTGCACTAAGTAACTCACGATACTTTTGGTCCACAAGTCACGGATGTAATGGATTGTTTCCGTGGTGTACTCAAGACGAACGAGTATAGCGAGCGGACGCTGGCACTGACGGTTGATGTGATCGAGGCCAACCCGGCCAACTACACGGTCTGGTACTTCCGTCGCCGCGTACTGGAAGCGCTGGGCTCAGATCTGCGCGCAGAGCTCCAGTTCACGGCCGATATGGCCCTTCAGCACCCCAAGAACTATCAGATCTGGAACTACCGTCGTGATATCTGCACTATGCTGCACGACGGCAGCGCAGAAAAGAAGTTTTGCGCTATGTCCTTTGACGTCGACTCGAAGAACTACCACGCCTGGGCACACCGTCAATGGGCTGTCAAGACTTTCAGTCTTTGGGACGGAGAGCTCGAGTTCGTGGACAAGATGCTCGTGGAGGACGTGCGCAACAACTCGGCGTGGAACCACCGCTGGTTTGTATTGACCCACACGTCGGGACTTGCTACTGCTGCAAATCGCCAGCATGAGGTCAACTACACACTGGAGAAGATTGCGGTGGCTGTGCACAATGAAAGTCCGTGGAATTTCCTTCGTGGTCTCATTCGCGGTCATGAAATGACATTTGCTACGCAGCTGAAGGAAAAGACGCTGCAGATTCTAGCAACGACACCGGACTGCATTTTTGCAGCGGCACTGTTGGTGGATTTGCATGCGAAAGAAGGCACAGAGGAAGCTTTTGACGCAGCTAGGAAGGTCCTGGAGACGCTCATGAACGATACCGATCGCACAAGGAAGGCCTATTGGCACTTTCGTTTATCAACGCTCACGCGATGCAACTAGTCGTGCTCCCCCAAGTTTGCATTTTTCAAAACATCTATCAACACGAAACAAGCACGACTATATTCTTTATCTTTGTTCATCCTGGTAGCTAGATCGGGCTTTACAGAGCGTCATTCTCGTGCGAGACAATGTCTCCTCTCCGACTCGTAGACCACACGCATCGAGACATGCCATCATGGATTGATGCTGTGTGATCAGTAGACAGCTCACGCACGGGACGCCTGATTCGTTCTTTACTTGGTTGATTAAATGTTGGATGGAAAGTTGTTCACTGTCGCCATGTCCTCCACTTGGCTGCCATCTACAATAAACTCGAGCTTGATCCTCATGAGCACGGGTTTCTGAGGCATAACAAACAAGCAACATGTATCTCAGCAACCACTTCTGAAAAGTATCCGTCAAGCGTGATCTTACCTCTCCCTGCAAACTGTTCTGGATCTTGACAACCTGAGTGACTGTGCCGCTGTTATTTGGTGGCACAACGTCGCCAGTAGGGGGCTCCATTTTCAGTTTGACGTACTTTGGGAATGCCGCCAGGAACACAAACTTTTCGATTGGCATGGCGGTAGAGTTCCGAATGGAAGCCGTAATGTATGTCACGGATTTGTCCTCAGGATTGGGTTTTGTGATCTCCAAGTCCACAGTCAAACCATTCTTCTCGTAAGCACGCACAGGTGGGTTTGCAGCAGGAGGTGCCGGCTTCGGGGCAGATACGCTGAAGTCCACCAATCCTAACAAATCATCGGCTCTTGGAGCAGTCATGCCACCATTGTGCGAGCCAGCTGCGGGAGTCGGCACGGCCGAACTGCTGGAGAAAATGTCGGCGAGCAAGTCCACAGCAGGAGGAGCAGCTGGAGCGGAAGACGTTGTCGTTCCAGTGCTCGACGTAGACGCACCGCCACCAAAAATGTCGTCCAGGTCTAGCAGACTAGAGCTAGCGCTCGATTGTGCAGCTTGAACGGGCTTCGATACAGGCATGGTATTCCCGCTGCTTGAGCTCGCTCCCATGTCGTCGTCACCCAAAAGGTCAGTGGAGCTCAACGCCGACGACGCAAATTTATCGTTACGGCTGCGCACCTTGGATGCATCGATGGCGGGCATGCCAGCAAGAACGTCATTGCGAAGAGAAGACCATTGCGGCTGGCCGAGCGTCGTGTACTCTGAAGCCCGCTGCTGAAGCTCGAGTACCATGGATGTGCTAAAGGGGGAAATCATCGACTTCAAGTTGTCAATCTCAGTCTGAGAACTGAATCGTGTCGTGAGTTTCACCATAGCGTTCAATGAATACGCTCGCGTGACGTCCGTGGATCCATGATGACGCAGAATCGTTTTAAAGAGTTCTACGACACTGCTCTCGTCCACACGATTCTTATCATTTAGCGTGTCTTCCGATGTGGGGGCGTCCAGCAACAGAAGCTTGCTGTACTCACCAACGCACCAGATACCAACGTGAACAAGAGACAGTTGCGAAACGTCATCGTGAAGAGCCCAAAAGAGCTTGTGAACCACGTATGCGTGTAAATCGGTATTGCGCTGAATGAGCGTAATGAGAGAGCTGCATATCTGCTCGTCCGGCAGCGTTGAACCAGCAATTGACAGCATTGTTATCAACGTGTCGATATGCCACCGGCTTGAAGGTGCGTATCGATCGACCGCATCTACATGCGGCATGTTTCACGCAACAGTAGTTTAGAGCATCGTTTCAAGGCTATGATACCGTGAAAACTCATGTAAGCGCTTACCAGCAATCCGTGAGCACAATTCAGATTTTTGCTCACTTGGAGCAATCACGAGGTAATTGAGCATCTCACGAGCGAGCTGAAAGATAAACAAACAGCCAGTAGCGTTAGTTGCGTTAGTTGCGGTATCCAATGCTGCTGTCGTAAGCATTGGGTCAAATGTTGCACGTACCGACTGAATGTTGGAAGAGTTGACAAGTGAGTAGATGAGCTCGAGTGCACGCTGACGGATGGACGTATCAGGGTCCTTCAAGCAGTCCACAATGGTGTTGGTGTGGCGCTGCACCGCTGCAACGTCGTCTGCCACAACCTTCGACAACGTGTTGAGTGCGACGTATCGAATATTGTTGTCACGGTTCAGCAGGAACCGCCCCAGAATGTTGATTGCAAGCACACGTAACCCGCTATCGCTCTCAATCGTCATGATAGTCTGCACACATTCGTAAAGGATGGCATTGCCAGCCGTCTTGGCCGTCTCTGTGTTGGTGGCTACTTGCGCCAAAACATCATTCATCGCTTCGCTAGCTTCCTCATCTCCCTTGCCCAACAATCGTAGAAGCTTCAAAATTGCCACCTGTAGGAATGGGTCGGCAATGCCGCTGACATCGTACTCGCTCGAGTACCCCATGGACAGCAAATTGCGCAGCTGACGAACAAGTTTCGGCACAAGGCTACTAAACCTCTTCAAGTTCTCCGTGTCCAACAGCACCACTTCCGTGATAAGCTGCACTCCTGCAAGCAGTACACCATGGTGTTTCGCACGTAGCAAGCCTAAAATTGATTCCGTAAAGTCTTCCACCAGATCCGGCACTTTTGTAAACACTCGGATAGCTGCCAATGCCGCCTTCTTGCGCAGATGGTCATTGTCACTACGTAGATGACGGTCCACATCCATGACCAAGTCCCGCGCCATGTCCGCCTGAATCGTGTATAATCACGCAATCACGTATCAGTATATCCCTTCAATCAGACCATCAGTTATACAGCCCTCACCGACGCCACGTTGCCCACAGCTGTGAGAGATAACGCCACGATAAAGTGGTTCTGGTTGTTCAGATCACTAGACAAAGCACCAGCATAGAAGTCAATACATTCTGCAAGTTTTGACTCCATTGGATACCAATTACTCACTTTTTCACTGAATTAGTGACGAGTGTCAGCACGTCTTCCTGGTCAGTGAGTAGCAGAATGAGACCCAGGTAGCCCATCCTCTTCTCGGCAAAGTACGGGCTAGCAATGAGCTTGACACACTCCATCTGGCCAAAGTGTGACGGGTAGCCGAGCATATGGATAAAGAGCAGTTTAGCTACGTTGCGATGGCGGTACTGCTTGTCTTGATCCTTAAAGGCTGTGCGGATCAACGCACTCTCCTTAGCAATGACAGCACGCTCCTCAGCGGCCGTCTTGCTGGCACGCACGCCGCGGATCAAGTCGCGCAGCTTTTGGCTCATGAATCAAGAGATCTCTTGGCTTCTACTGGAGTGGCGCAAGCTTTGCCTTGGCTTCCCACGTGTGCAATTGCAAGGGGGGCGATTGTCTAGATATTGACCAATAGAATACGATATTTTCTCAAAGCATCAAGATTGGTTAAAAAGGAGACATGTGACGTGTGACGAGGTTGAAGATGTCACTTAAGGCTTTTGACATACTTTTTGGTAAATTACAATTTACGTCTATTTCGGAACAACGCATCCACTCTACAGCAGCGGCCTTGTTGACATGCTGAGCAATGTCGTACCTGCAGTTTTACGATCAAGTAGAAGCCGTGGAAATGATGCGTCATTGTCATTTTCACTGCTCGTACATTATTTTGCGATATTGTACTGCAATCTTCACCTGTTCAGTGACATAAGAAGCAGCGACCAGCGTTACATTTCTAGCGGATCCACTACATGCAGTGCCAAAAATAGTGTGTAGATGCTACCCAACCCTAGTCAGCGAAGTGGACCCTGAGGGGATCCACTGCTTGAAGCTCGAGACTTCCAATCACGATATAGGACGAACCAATCAGCAATCACTAAATGCCAAATTCTGCGTTAGTCACATCCCAATTTTCGCAGTTCTCGCAACATCTCAGAAACATGCTGTCAAGGCCGCTCTCTATGTCCATCACGGCTCGCCGCTCCCTCGGAGCCACGCGATGCATGGCTGGAGGCCGTGCTGCCTTTAACTGGCGTGATCCGCTAATGCTGGACGAGCAGCTGATGGACGAGGAGGCCATGATCCAGGTACGTTTGGTCGGTTCCACAGCAATACACTTGTGACTCACACTGCCATTTTTTGTAGAAATCGGCCAACGACTACTGCCAGGGAAAGTTGCTACCAAGGATTGTAGAGGCCAATCGCAAAGGCAAGTTTGATCGCTCCATCATGAAGGAAATGGGCGAAATGGGCTTTTTGGGTCCCACGATCAAGGGATACGGTTGTGCTGGAGTGGGCTACGTGTCCTACGGCCTCATTGCAAATGCCGTGGAGAGTGTACGTATCTGACGAGGATTGTTTGTGCGAGGTATCGTTATGACGGAGGATTCGCTTGCGTTTACTATAGGTGGACAGCGCGTACCGCTCCGCTATGAGTGTGCAGTCGTCTCTGGTGATGCACCCGATCAACACTTTTGGATCAGACGAGCAGAAGGAAAAGGTGAGTGATAGCTTTTGACAATGTTTCCCTTCATGGTGTATCTTTTCTTAACGTGCTGTATCGACTGATTACAATATCAGTACTTGCCACGTCTCGCTACGGGTGAACTAATTGGCTGCTTCGGCTTGACGGAGCCAAACCACGGATCCGACCCTAGCTCGTACGCTTTTGCAGTTTGATGAATACAACATTTGCGTGTAACTCACTTTGATGTGTATTTGCTTTGAAAAGGATGGAAACGCGTGCTAGGCTCAAAGGAGACAAATACGTGCTCAACGGTTCCAAGAACTGGATTACGAACTCTCCGATCGCCGACGTTTTCCTCGTCTGGGCCAAGGACGATGAAGGTGATATTCGCGGCTTTATCCTGGAGAAGGTGCGTTGCTGATATGTGGTAGCTGGCTCAGGATAGCTTTACTGAATTGACGTTGTTAACCAGGACTTCCCCGGTCTATCAGCCCCATATATCGAAGGCAAGGCAACATTGATGGCGTCAGCTACCGGCATGATATTCCTGGAGGATGTCGAAGTTCCTAAGGAAAACATGTTGCCCAAGGTGAAAGGCCTGAAGGTACGCTCTATCTTAGCCGAGGTTTTGTGTGTCCGACGACCCAACTTTCTAACGTTTTATGATTTGTCTACTACAATGTCAATAGGGTCCATTCACTTGCCTTAACAGTGCTCGCTACGGAATTTCGTGGGGAGCCCTTGGTGCAGCATGTACGGACAGACGTTGATGTTTGCTCGAAACGAAGGCAGTCAGTCTTGTGGTCTAACTTGATTTTACAATGTGTTGAACTGGAATAGACTCTTGCATGGACATTGCTCGCCAATACACCATAGACCGCTCCCAGTTCGGCGCTCCACTCGCTGCGTACGTAATTTGACTACGAAGTCACAGGTTGTTGATAGCTGTGCTAAGTGGCAAATGCATTTTTCTACTCTTTGCAGCAACCAGCTTATCCAAAAGAAGCTGGCAGACATGAGCACGGAGATTGCAATTGGTCTACAAGGGTGTTTGCAGGTCGGTCGTCTGCTTGACGAGGGCAAGGCTCCAGTGGAGCTCATCTCCATGGTCAAGCGCAACTCGTGCGGCAAGGCCATTGAGATCGCACGCAATGCCCGAGACATGCTTGGCGGCAATGGCGTTTCCGATGAGTACCATATCATTCGTCACGTCGTGAATTTGGAGGCGGTAAACACGTACGAGGGCACGCATGACGTTCACGCTCTGATCCTTGGCCGTGCCATCACCGGTCTCCCCGCTTTTGTGCCTCGTATGGCACCGTAAACAGGCCTAATCCTCGATGCACTTCAACATGGCTACTATTGGCTTAAAACATTTGTTTCTTCCAATTGGTTGAAAGCTTTCCAAAAACTCATCCGCTCCCTTCAGTAGGTAGTATCACTGCGGTAGCGAGTAGAGCTGTCTGTGTCCCCAGCCATGCAGAGTCTCGTGGCCAAGACGCCGCGTTTAGTGGTGCCAGGTCTACAGAACCTGGGCAATACTTGCTTCTTTAACGCCATCTTACAGGCCTTGTCCTCACTGCCCAGCATACATGAGTATCTCGAGGAGATTGAACAGCGCGCACGCGTCACACGCCGTAACATTGCCTTCACTGGCGCCTTGCGCGACTGTCTGGAAGGTGCGTCGATTGTTGCTTGTTGCGTGGCTAGTAAACCTAACATGACCAAGTGATTTGGCAATAGCCTTGATGCCTAGAGACGAACGTGAGCCGTGTGGAGTGGTAGCGCCCCGGATTTTGAACGCGGAGCTCACGAGCAAATTACGCGCTTTCCGTGGCAACAAACAGCAGGTTGGTCCATTAATGTGTCACGATAAGACTGAGGCTTATGAATGACGATCAATATTGCATTAACAATTTGTGTAGGACTCGCAGGAGCTGCTTCAATTTCTGTTCAAATTGGTGGGCAATGAGCAACGTCGCTGCTGGGTGCAAGACCGAGGACTGGTTGATTTGTCTTTGGATAGCGTACACGATCCTGTGACCTCGAGGTCCATCAGCGATCTTCGGTTATCGCAAGCAGTTGATGAACGGAATTGGAACCCTTTGCGAGGCCTCCAAGTGAATTTACTGCAATGTTCTCGCTGCCACCGTTTCCGTCCTCTAGACAATCAGCCGTTTCTGGACGTATCGCTATCACTCGTGGCACCAAATGATCGACAGATTTCTCGTCTCACGGACGCGCTGCACTTGTACACAGAATCCGAGGTCGTGAAAGGCGTGGAGTGTAGCTACTGCAGCGTTGTTGACGCGCTGAATTTCGCAAAGAAAGAGTATGCTGAGGCTGTGAATGCTGAGGCACGGCTTTGTCACGGCAGCTTCAGCAACGTGTTGGATCTGGAAATCGCACAGCATGAGCGGAAAGAATGGATACACAAGCTGGAGCGGCTGGCGAACTCACCATTCAGCTTTGATGTGGAGCAACTCGGACGGCCGATCCCGCATAGTCGTGGTGAAAGCTACAAGCGCTTGCAATTCTCGCGCAGCCCAGATGTATTTTGTTTCCATCTCAACCGAAAAGTGTTCAGGGGGGCTGGTGGTGCAGTCAAGCTGGAAACCTATGTGGAGTTTCCACTCGAGCTAGACATGAGTGTCTACTGTCATTATGAATTGGACACTGCTGTAGAGCAAGCGCTAGTAAATGGTGCCTCACGATCAGCTAGCGGCCTCATTCGGCGGTCTCGGTCGTCTTCACCGCCCTTTAGTGAAGCCAGCAAGCAGCAGCATTTGCTCTACAATCTGATGGCCGTCATTTTACATCATGGCAACGAACGCTGCGGTCATTTTACAGCATACCGCCGTGTTAGTCAGTCGCAGTGGTTTTTCGTCTCGGACGAAAGTGTCCGTGAGGCTCCCATCGCTGAGGTTCTAAGCAGTTGCGCGTACATGCTCTTTTACGAGCGCAAATTCCGGAGCAAGAGGACAACACGGAGTTCTGAGACGGAGGAGACAACCGATGACGACGACAGTTTGCCCGATGTGCCCTTCGAACCCCACTTGTTGCTGCCAAATGGCCGCTAATAGGAATTCTGATCAAGTTGGGTTCGCTGATTGACGTAACTCCGAGCCATTTCAAGGAGAGACTGAGCACAAGGCGAAGCGTTTTTTAACATGTGAAGACTTCTGTCCCGAAAAATCAAAGTATGATGAAAGCGTAATCTTGTCTTCATGATGTTAGTTAAAGCCGTACTCCTGGCGAGCTCGCTTGACAACACCAATGAGAAATCCACTCTTGTTGCGAACGTTAGAGAGATTGGCACCTGCAAATCGAGTGAGCACTTGGTTCGCCAGCGGCTCGGAGAGCTGTCCAAGCACTTCGTAGCACTTGCCACCGAGCTCCTCTAAAGAGGCCAACGTTCGGTTGGCAACTAACGAGTGAACGTGGTTCTGTACTGACATTGGCAACATTGCAAATGACTGCATTTCAATAGGGCCATGCCCAGAGCCAGTCGGAGGTGGTCCTCGTACTGCTCCACCGTATTGGGGTGGCCGCCGCGGGTCTCGGATATCCTGTGAGGCATCGTACGGACGTTCGTACAACGCTGGAGCGGGAGCTGGTTGGCCTCGATAGCCGCCACCATTTGCTACATTGTTGCTGTTCAAACGCTCGCCTTGAGGAGGCCCACCAAGAACTGATCCACCTTGGGAAGGCGCTCCATAATTTCCACTTAGTGGAACCGCTAAAGGAGGATGCCCACGAGGAGATGACGCCTGCGGTCGGTGCTGCTTTTCGGAGGCAATCGCCTTCTCATTGACACGGTTGATGATTCCCACTAGGAATCCTTGCAAGTTCTCAACTTGTGATAGATCTACATTGCTGAAGTTCTCAACGGCTTGCAGTGCCACATGCTCCGGCAAATGCAGCAACCGTGTGACCACATTGTCGTTGAGTGGCTCTTGCAACCTTCCTTCGTGACGCATACTGTTTACCACAGCCTTAACAGGTGCCGGCAGGCGTTCATACAGATCACTCGAGCCCGCAACATGAGCCGATCCTGGTTGCGCTCTACGCGGAGACAATTGTTGGCTTGTTGACGAACCACGACGACGTGGATCCCGTCCAGCTCCACTGCTACTTCGGGCATGAGACCGATCACCGTGACGTGGATCTTCAGCTCTTCCTCCTGTCGCTGACGGCAGCGCTGCTTGCGTAGACGGTGAAGACTGACCTCGCGAAGACAGCCGCGGGTCTGCAGCTGATTGCTGATTAGTAGAGCGTGCCGAGCCATTAAGATCGTGAGTAGTTCCTTTGTCCAGGTGAACAACACGCCCAAATTCATCTACGTCTTTATGTAGGGGCTGGTCCGACTCAGATCGTACAGCTGTGCCCCTTGCTTGCCGAGGAGACTGTTTCGATGAGAGGTCTTTAGGGGGTTGATCGCGATGATACGGAACCTGCACACTAGACATACCCGTTACTGGCTGTGGAGGAGCGTATCCAAAGTGAAATAGTCCAGGATCGCTCTTGTAGTCTGAAATAAAGGTGCCTACAGGCTGCAGCGCCGCAATTTGTGGGTTTTCCTTCTGATACTCGCGGAAGATACGCATGAGCTGGCCATTTTTGTCACGAACGTCCCGCATAGGAGTGCGTACGAATCGTGCAATAATGACGATTTGAGCAAATTCAGGCATAGCACCAACAGAAGCAAAAGCAGCACGGCTCACTTGGGTGACTCGGAATTCACCGCTTGCCTGAAAATCCATCAATCGATCCCACGCCGCAGCAGAGAGTCCCTTGTGGTCTTCTTCGTGATGTTTTTGTTTACTGCTAGAGGACACCGTAGAATCGCCACTTCCACGCCGATGACGACCGTGCTTGTGGTCGTCGTCACGAGGGCTTTTGGCATCATCGACGTGGCGGAGTCGTTTGACATCGGCGCTTCCATTCGCCGGTGTGTCGGGAACAGAGTTGGCTTCATCATCGGCTTTCCTCTTTACTGGCGTCACAGAAGACAGCTCTTCACCACTATCATTTGCGGTAGTAAGATCTACTTCCATTGCGACAGGTTCCTCAGGTGCTGCCGGTGTCATCGATGGACGGTCCGGGTCGTACTCTTCCTGCTTAGCAGCTGGACGATGACCACCAAAGTCTGCTGTGGCATTACTTACAGCTGGCGTCTCTGCAGAAGACGGGTTGGCCGGGTCATATTCATCATCCCCATGAGGTACAGAAGACGTCAGGGTCGTAGATGCGGACGGACCGTACTCACTTTCGTCGTGCTTTGATGATTCCGACGCATCACCGCCTTCATTCTCCGCAGAAACATCTTTTTCTGCTTGTTTCTCACTCAAAGCAGCGTCCGTTCCTTTCAAAACTACAGAAGACTCTGCAGAATCAGTATTGTCAGAATAGCTTGCCGGTATATCCATGGGCACATCTTCCGTTGACGAATGTTGTTGCGTTGGCATTCCTGTTTCAGCATTCGTCTCAGACAATTCAGTCACATTTGTTTCGTCAACAAATTGGGTGGCTTCTCCGCCGTTTCCTGCAGTAGCTCCGTCGTTCTCTGTCGCAGTGCCACCATCTTTCTGATTCACCTTCTCGTCAGTTGTTTCTGTCGGCACCGCATCGCCCTCTCCTTGGTCCACCTTGTCCTTGATCATTTCTGTCGGCACAGAGTCACTCTCTTCGTGATCCGCCTTCTCATCCATTGCTTCTATCGGCACAGCGTCGCCTTCTCTCTGATCCGCCTTCTCATCCATTGCTTCTGTCAGCACAGCATCGCTCATTCTATCGTCTACGCTCTCGTTAATTGCTTCGGTTGCCACAGTTTCGCTCGTCTCAACAGCAGTAGAATCCAAAGCCAACGATGCCGCATCGAGCGTCGGCTCAGCGGGTACCACATCAATCTGCGGTTCGTCTTCCTCTTGCTCATTCGTAACAGCTGATTCGTCATCTTCATGAAGTTCATCGCCAGACTTTACGTCTCCAGTCTCCAGTGGCTGCACGGACGCGTCGGTGCCATCCAGTGACAGATCGGTGGCTGTTGTCGTCTCTTTGTCCTTGCTTGCATCCTCTTTCTCAGCCGAAACATCATCACCAGCAGATTCATTGCTTAGTAAGGGGTTTACTGATGGCATTTGCTCGTCCTCCGCATCGATTGGCACGGCGCCACATTCGTTCGCACCGGGTACGTCGAGCTCCATATTGCTGGCTTTTATTATAGGGAACAATGACAATGTCACCTGCAATATCCATGTCTAAGTGGGTGGATACTTTGATATCTCCATGTTTCTTTCCGTATACCATCTGTAGGGTTCCATGCGCCCGATTTCTAGCCTTTCGACTGTGATTGGTGGATAGTCTCAGCCTGTCACGTGGCGAACCCAAAGGGGGCTGTATGGCTGATACACAGGTATACACTCTTTCACTTGCATCGCTAGACGCATACCAAGCACAAGAACATCCACGACTCCATACAAACTACGACGGTGACGGAGACCAAACGCATACCGAGTGCAAGCTGCAGAGACAGAAGTCTGCTGGCATCATCTTGGAGAACGCTTTCAAGCAGGGCAAGAACTACTCCAGCGTCCCGTATCGCCTGAACACCTCTGCTGCGACCCTCTTCTTCAACACGAGATTCGATGCAGCGCTCATGCACTGAAACAAATTCAGATGGAGGTCTGGCATCTGCTTGATCTTCATACCCTTCGATGCCTGGAGAACAGTCTCCCTCCGCCCGACTACACCGACAAGACCTTCTTCGACCACTGTTGTTAGGGCGTGGTGTCAACTCAAAGGCACACTTTGCTGCAGAGAAGAGTTACGTGTTGCGGGAAAGCATCCGTGTGTATCGAGCACAACACGAACTCATTGAAGTATCGAAGCTCACCGGATACCCTCGGGTGTCCGATGATCTCGGATGGCGTGGTCTCTTTGCAAACACTTTGACCAGACGATCGTCGTGAGGTTTACAACACGCAAAAATTAAGTTGCAAGACAAGTCGCTACTGGACTGATCATGTTCTGAAGATGTTGGAAGCGATCCGCAACATGCTGTCTTCCAAGACCTACCTGCCTTCATTACACAAGAAAACGTATGTGACTTTTCGCTTCTGATCGCGTAACTTGATTGCTTACTCGACTTTAGCATTACAAAGCCGCAGACGTTGTAAGCAGTTGACTGTAAGAGCAAACACTCTGGAGACGGGGGAGCGACTGACTGTAGTTTGGATCCGTTTACTTTGCGCAAGTGCAAGGACGGTCGCGTCAAGGTTTACAGCATACTCTATTGCCAACACAATGGATGCCCGTATGCGACCAGAGCATATCCAAGAACATCTTGCTCTTGACTACTTCATTTTCAGACAAAACATCGACATCCAGCGATTTGTAGACAAGGAACGTATTTAGTATCGCGTAGTGCCCGAGGGCGATAGTTGGTAGCATTAGTGACTACTAAATGCGCGACTTCTGCTGTCGATGAATGTCTGTCTCTTGGTCGATGACCACTTTAAGCCTCGTCCTCTATGCACTAAACCTGGAGCCAACTGCTGTCTTGCTATTGCGAGTTGTCCTAAGCTGCCTTGCCCTTCAGCACAGCGCGGAGTTCCTCGGCAGTCTGCTTGGCGATGTCCTGCAAGCGCATCATGTAGCGGTCTGAGATCCAGCAGACCACGAAGTAGATAGAACCGAAGGGAAACTGCTCGGGCAGTAAGTCACCCGCCTGGTGTGGCAGCTCCAGGAAGCGGGAAGAGTAGCTGATCACAAACCAAAAAATCTGCAGCAGCGAAAACGCGAAAGCCACCTTGAAGGCCAGCAATGGATCAAGCCACCGCCGGATGAACAGTACCGTACTGGCTCCGACCAGCACGGACAGCACCTCAAATCCCGTGATAAAGCCGAGTCCGCGCGGGCTGTGGCGCATGCGCTGCACCTCCAAGAAGCTCATGAGTCCCACAAGCCCCGACATTTTGCTCAGGAACGACACCCATAGATCGTTGAAATAAACCGTCTTGGCATAGTGCTGCATCACCTTTTGATTGGCCATCTCCTCTGCCGTTTGCTTCACCGCCTCCTGCTTGATGCGCTCCGCACGTTGCCCTGCACTCGTCTGCATTGCCGTCAAACTTGACTTGATGTTTGGTATATGACAGACACTCTATCATGTCATAGTCTACAATCTCAGATACTAAATACAGTCAATGTTCAACCCTGTGTAAATCGATACCGAGGAGTGGTGCAGACGACGTCCAAAATCTCAATTGTTCACCCCCAACTGCCATCATGCTCCGTCGAGTTGTCTTGTCAAGCGCTGCCACCCGTGGCATGGCACGTTTGTCGCACCAAACGCGCTTCGTAAGTCAGACGTCCATGCGCTTCGCCGATGAGAAGACTGCAGATGAGGGTACCGCCAAGGATGAGGCCAAAGATGAAGAGCCGATTGCCGAGTTGTCTGAGACGGAGAAACTGCGGAAAGAGGTGGAGGAGCTTGCGGCAGCGAATAAGGACATGAACGACCGTTTGCTGCGTGCACTGGCTGATGCTGAGAACGTGCGCCGCATCTCCCGCGTAGACGTAAACAATGCGCGCGAATTTGCCATCTCCAAGTTTGCCAAGGCGCTGCTGGATGTTTCGGACAACCTCAAGCGCGCGCACGAAAGTATCGATATCGAGACATTGCATCCAGAGAAGCATCTGGATGCTATTAAGGTGCTGCACGAGGGTGTTGTAATGACAGAGACCCAGCTGCAGAAGGTCTTCCGCGAGTTCAAGATCAACCAAGTAGGCGCCGTGGGCGACAAGTTCGACCCCAACGTGCACGACGCGCTGTTTGAGTATGAGGATGGCTCTAAGGAAGCTGGATCAATTGGCCAGATCATGAAGACTGGCTATCTACTGAACGAGCGTGTCATTCGCCCCGCGCAGGTGGGCGTTGTCAAGGCTCCCAAGACGCAGTAAGGCCGCGAAGACATCTAGCCAATCCTTCAAACATGAGGTGTTGTTTTTCCAACACGTTTCGGCGTGGAAAAGCAGGTATCGCAGTGGAATCGCCTTTGCTGATAGGTGGTAACATCTTCGAAAATATTTTATAGACGAAGTCTTTCAGCCAATGCATTTTTCATTTGACCAACCAACTGTTCGCGTTAACTTGCTGGCCCTTGGTAGCACAAGCTTGTACGCCGTGCTATCAGTATGCAATATCGAAGAAAAAACGACATCAGAGGATGAGAAAATCTCTGCAGCGATGTTATCGTTCAAAGCCGCAAGGACTAGGCTAAGCGCAATGGCATCAAAGGAAACTAGTCCGATGAAAGAAACCGACGTTGCAGAAGCGCGCGATGGTGATCTCCATGCTCGAGTTCATGACGAGCAAGCTCTGCTAGGAGCTGTCTGTTCGACACACTTCGCACAGCAAAAAGCTGCTAAAGAAGAGAGTGTGGTAGTGGATCTTCAGCCACCAAAGAAATGCTACGGAGTGAATCACTACGATCACGCAGAGTGTACCGCCAGGTACTGAGACCGCAACGTGATCGTGGCCATTAACTTTGTAAGAAGTTGAGGCAATCATGGACACGAGAAGGGTCCAATCAGGATCTAAGATACCAAGCAGCTCGAGATGTTTGAGAGAAAGGCACTCTCGAATACGCTTGTAATAGATTTGGCATGATGACATCGTAAGCTCGTCGGTATCCAGTTGAAGTTTTCGCCATCTGTTCCGCTTTGTAGAGTTTCGGGGAACGGCACATCGGAAAAAACTTGCCAACACACCCGTTGAACTGAGAAGACGCACTGTCAGATACCAATGCTCGACTCCCTTTTATACCGCTTCTTCACCCACGGCAACACACTCGGCAAGGAACGCAAAGCCTCGAATGGACCTGCTGAACAAGCGTCTCAAGAGACGGCGTTTACTCGTGAAGCAGACGTGGAAGGCTGGGTCTTCCTGGCAGAGGAAAGACACTCCGAATCGAGCTCAAAGACACGCAGCTACGCTGACGTCGTTGCGGGCAGGACATGAGATCGAACGCGTAGTCCACGAACTTAGCGCACCTTACACAGGTAGTTGAAAAGCTAATTAGACTCTCAGGACACGAAATGGCTACGACGAACGCTGCATATTTTCCATTTGCTGGACGCTGCATTATTGCAGCAAATAAATGCTACATTATTGAACATTTTCGTCACTGCATATGCACCGTACTACGCACCAAGTCGAATGCTTGCTAGCAATCGAGATAGGTCGCACAGTTCACTGCATGACGGTGGTAACATGAGGTTTGCATGTCGATCCACGAGCCGCCGCAGAGCTGCGCCATGTGAAAACAAGAAAACTTGCGCACAGAGGAAAGGACGCGCATAAAGTATATTACTTCATGTCAACTTTGCATAGCTGTCACTTATTAGTCACCTGAAACTCAAGACACCCCTTCGCTATTCAAAACAGTGGCAGAAACCGACGACTCAAGCGATACGCGCTTGATACCTCTCAGTTTGAATCAAACGTCCGGAGTATGCTACTCCCAAGAGCAAATTTCTGAAGCTGTCTGTCGGTGAAAATTTGAACAACATCGTGCAAACTTAGAATGGAAGATTGTGGACACGAGAACATGTATAACCCAGACACTGCTACTCGAGCGTACGCATGTAAACTGTGGTTTGCAAGCTTTTTAGACTGCATTTTGAAGCGGAATGTGCGATCCGACAGACTCGCAGACATCACGAGCTTTGCGCTCCTGCCGTTTTGTCTCCAAGAACGCGTGCCACAAGAGACGACCGCCTCTCTTCAAGTACCAAAAGATTGAGCCCGCCAGCCCAACTACCGCAGTGGCAGCAATAATGTATCCAATTATCTCCACCATAGTGCTGTCAGCAGTGCACATGTAGACCAGTCCCAGAAGGATGCCGGGTGCCACCAGGAACAACAAAATAAGGAACAGCACAGCAGTCATCGGCCAAGCTGCACTAGCGAAGGCCAGCGAACGAGCCCAGCTTAGAATGGGCTTGCGGCTGAGCGGGATCGGGTAGAAGAGCATGATGCCGAACACGTTAAACCAGAAGTGCACGAGGGCGATGGCAACCGATTCCGACTTGCCCGTCACCAAGGCAGCGAGCAGCGCCGTGCCCGTCGTACCCAAGTTGGCTCCGATCACCAGCGGATAGACTTGTTCCAGCGTGATAACACCTAGACCTGCCAGCGGGGTGAGAGTAGAAGTTACGACTGTCGACGAGTGGACACAGAATGTGATCAGTGTGCCGACAATGATATTGATGTAGCCATTGTAGTTGAGCAGCTTGGAAACGAGGCGCTTTGTGGGGCCCATGAAGACCTTAGCCAGCATTTTGACCAGGGCAAGCAGAGAGCAGACGAGGATACAGAAACCAATGACGGCTGTGATGGCACCGATGCTACCGTCACTCATGCTCGAGCCCATGAACACACCACCCGTGACAAACGATTTTCCAGGCGTACACGTAATTTCACCGGCAGCGACATCATAGATGGAATCCTTGTCCACGGAGATCACCTCCTTCGCGAGCGGGTTCACGACTACATCGACCGGGCTACTGAAGGCTCCGCCATCGGCTTGAGCGTTGGACATTGCAATTGACAGCTTCTCAAGTGGGTGAAAAAGCACTTCAAGAGGAAACAGTACGAAGACGGACCACAGATTGTACATGTCGTGGACAGTAGCGGCCGCCATAGCACGCTGGAAACATGTACGTTCACCGACTTGGCCGAAAGCCACCATGATGCACGTGATGCAGGTGCCAATGTTAGCGCCCATGATCACGTACACGCCCTGGCGAATCGTCATGCCGCCAGAGCCCACAAGTGCCACAACAATGGATGTCACTGTGCCAGAACTGTGAAGCAGAGCAGTGGCAATAGTACCGATCATCAGACCAGCAACCGGGTTATCGGTGAAGTCGAAAGCTCCCTTGGTGTCACACCCGAGTGCCACCGTAATGCCATCACCGATAAGCTTGACAGCCACCATGAAAAGGTACAGAGCAGCCAGGGACGCGATCCCATAGAAGATGCCCCAGACAATTTTCGCCCTGAGTGACATGGTCGAGTACGAGTTTTCCTCTTCCTCTTCAATGTCAAGCTTGTGACTGCAATCGCTGGTGATCATACTCGGTCGAGTATCCATGGTCGGCGTAGTCACCTTTTCATAGTCGCTTGATAGGTCATGGATCATCTTACTGGGTAAATGTCAATTCAGAAACTGTGGCTGTCATTAATACAAGACCGAAATGTCGAAAGAACTATGATACCAAGCAGAGTAGAAGAATCTGGTAGTTTAGATCGCTGTCTGTAGATCGCGATTCTGGCTCACCGATACATCTTCGAGGAAGTATTTCGTGCCACTGCTTGAATCTACGATGCGCTCTTGAGGACTCGCCAGACGGGGAGGACTTCAATACAAACTGAACACAAACCAAATAACGAATCTTCGAATAGTATTTTATTTCTGTCGCTTGCGATAACTGATGCGATTGAGCGTAATTTTCTTTGTGTCGTTGAAAGCATATGACTGACTCGTGATAACGCATGGCTAGCTCAAAAGATGGAATAGCAACGATTGGCTCAATTCGTAAGCACTAGAGTCAAACTACCATTTCTAGGAT
>NQFO01001915.1:0-18517 GCA_003991265.1 Pseudoperonospora humuli
TCAATAGAAACGTCACGTTGCTCCAGAAGTACTGCAGTCACTCCAGGTACTTCGTGTAGCTCGCGGTCTTGAATGACGACATTTTTGCAAGCACTATCTCGTACTCAGGTCAGGGTACCGCTTCTTCAATTCCTCATTCCAAGCAGTAGATTGCTTGACCAAGCCATGTGGCGGTACTCCTTCGAAGTCACTTGCACGGTATCGCGCTCATTATGACGCTTTGGGCGGTGGGGATCGGCGGATCCAGACCTCATCATCATCATCATCTTCTTCTCTCTCTCTCTTTTCCTCTTCTTTGACCTGCTTTCATAGTGCCAACCTTAGTGTAGGCAAAAGCCTCTCTCACAGCAGTGTACAGCGCCCGTCTCCTAGGGTCAAGTCTGATAACGAGCAAGCAATGGACACTCGACAGACTTTTTGTTGATCTTTTTCTCACTCTCTGTCTGAGGTTGAATTAGCAAAACTGATGCACCACATCCGTGGCTCGTTGCTTGATTGGTAAAGAGACGGCTAGCGTGCTGGTACTCTTGCTCCACTTTCGTCTCCTTGAACTCGCTCTTCTTAGCATCGCTCTTTGACGCATAGTCTCAAGCTGAGAGATGTCAAAAGCGTGGCGCATTTTTTTCAGACCACTTGTTCTACTACAACGACAGCAGCACACCACAAAGATTTCAGTTGTAGCCCCGAAGGAGAAAGTAGTATGGAGCTTGCAAAGAAACTTGTGCTTAAGAACGCAGAAGACGATTTTCAATGAATGCTTGGAACGGGGCAAATGTATTGTAAAAACGTCCAGATCGTGCACGACGAAATGCGTGACGCCGTGGAGATGGACGACGGATACGCTGATGTCGTGATGCAGGAACTGTTTGGCAGCACTGGAAATCATTCCAGTCAAAGTGACAATGCAGGATCGTAAAATGAATGTGACCATCAACCATGCTAAAGCTGCACAAAAGTGAGAAGTAACCTTAAGATCATTGTCCTCAAAAAACAATCAGGCGAGCCTTGTATAGTGTTTCTTACACATTTCGTAAACCTTTCATTCTGTACAAGGACGGCCCATACTTCCAAAGAGGGAGTCAGTGATACAAAGAGCAACATGGTAGCAGGGGGCGACACTAATCTCTTCCAGCTGGCCAAGGCCATCTCGTGCCACGCGTGGAACAAAGATCGAAGCAAGCTGGCCATCTGTCCCAACTCAAACGAGATCTGGATCTACTCAGGATGCCACACGCCGGACCCATCGAAATGGCGCAAGGAGGCAGTGCTCACGGAGCACGACATGCTCGTGAGCGGCTTGGACTGGTCACCCGTGCACGACCAGCTTGTATCCTGCTCCCACGACCGCAGTGCCTTCGTGTGGAAGTACGATGCCGCCTATCGCCAGTGGAAACCGCTGCTCGTAGTGTTGCGCGTGACTCGTGCCGCTATCAACGTCAAGTGGAGTCCTGATGGTAGGATACAGCAAAAGATATACATGCAATGCAACTAATTACTTGTTGTTGATACAGGCAAAAAGTTTGCGGTTAGTAGCGGCGCCAAGTGCGTGTCTGTGTGCTACTACCAAGCGGCCGAAAACTGGTGGGTCAGCAAGATCATCAAAAAGCACAAGTCCACGTACGTACATGTAATTTAACGTCAAAAGGAGGAAAAAAGATTATTTTACGATCGTGTGCCCTTTGTGTAGAGTGACAGACTTGGACTGGCATCCCAACAGCCAGCTACTGGCGACTGCCAGCACGGATCTCAAGTGCCGTGTGTTTTCGGCGCACATCAACGACGTCGATGGGCCGCCTGATGCAGGTCCCTTTGAAGCCTTGCCACCATTTGGTGATCCCGTGGCTGAGTTTGATAATGCTAGCGCTTGGGTGAACGCTGTGGCGTGGTCTCCTAAGGGCAACTGCCTGGCATTTGCTGGTCAAGGATCCTCCATTCACATTGTTCACTTTGGCGCACCTGGCGAGTACCCGACGATCCAGGTACTAGTCAAGTGCATTGGGGTAACATTTTATGTGGTGCTGATGCGATATCATGTTGAACTCTGATGGTGTAGTCTATCCGATTCTCCCACTTGCCGTTGATGCGCATCATGTTCTTGTCCAACTCTGCTATCGTTGGCACGGGTTATGATTTCAACCCGATGCTGTTCTCCCAAGATGCCAACAACTTTTGGTACGAAATGCTTTCACAAATTGTGGATACTCTTTCTTACAATTTGATGATAATAATTCTTTTTATCTAGGTCGTTTTCTGAATTTGTGGACAAGAAACCAACTGGAGCTGCTGTAAAGATAAACTCGGGTGGTTTCAGTGCTGGTAAATTTCGAAGTACCTGTGATGCAAAAATTGTGTAGAAATTCAACTTTTGTGTGTTTGTATCCGGTGACTCCCAGCTCGAAGCCTGTTTGAAAGCAAAGTGACGCGTGGACAGTCGTCTGATGCTACTCAACTCGATAAGGATATGCTGTGGATGTACGTTGGCTCAAACTTAATGTCGTTGACGACACGCTGCAGTCGTGCAATTTTGGTCGCTGACTGCTCACTTGCTTCCGTACTCCAGGAAACATGAGAGCAACATTACGTGCATCCAACCCTACGCTCAGTCTGCCTCTGGCGGCATCACGGAATTCTCTACCTCAGGTAACGGCTTGATTCACTCGATGTTTGTGTTGTTTGTGGTTCTCGTTATTCATTTCTGCTTTGCGTTTTCTGTGTTAGCACTTGATGGCCGCGTGGTTCTATGGAAGTTGGGAGGTTTGAACGTGGAATTGAGCAAACTGCATTTGTAAACGGACAAGTTTTGTGCATCCGGTGGCAGAATGAACAATCGCAAGTTATCTGTAGTCACAAGCAACAAATGGAGGCACCACTGGTGTTTTTAACGATACACTAGCTGGACGGGTCTGATACCTAAATGGACACAAGATGAAGAAGGCAAACATTTTAACTTGTCTGGTGATTGCTCAGTACAATCGTCCCCTCTACTAATTTGCTGACGCTTCTTTCGTATTTTAACAAAAGCTATTCGTACATCTGCTTTAGCCGTCTGTACTCTTGACGATACTGGTTTTCAACCATTGAAGCTTGGCGGAAGTCTTTCCACTCGGGAAATTCAGTGAGCAGCACTTTGGGGTCGTAAGACAGCAGCAGTTGGATGCCCTGACTAACGTCGTTCAGTGTACGGGCGAGGTCGATATGCTCCGGGTTCAGATACATCCGCTGAAGCTCAAGCAGCTCATAACTGCTGCGCAGGAACAGGATCGAGTGTTCGCACACTCGCTCAGTCTTTGCCTGCAGAAGTAGATCGCACGAGTCCGCAACCAGTTTGTGGATGCGCATAAATACCAAGTGATCGTGGGCTGCAATTTCCAACGCGTCTGATAGTGTCTCTAATGCCACCGACAAGGCAGCAGCAGCACTTCCTGCGTTTGTTTTAAGAATCTCCTCTGCACCAACCAGCATCTTCTCCAAGTCTTGCATACTCAGCTTTGTACCGTTATTGTCGTCTGCAGCACTCGGTGGCGGGGACATCACGCTATCGCCTCGCTGACAGAGCTCGCATTTGCACTCAAAGCCGAACTGTTCTCGCAAATTCCTTAGTCGATTATCTCGGCTTTGTTCTCGAGGATATAAGTAAGAAATCGTCAGCTGCTCTCCCTTGGCAATGGGTCGTGCCACGCGCACCTCAGACACTCCGCCTTCCGGCCCGGCATCTTTGGGCGTAAACTTGACACAGTTCGGATTACAGTCGTGATTGAACATGGCATTGTACAAGAAAACACCACTGTCAAATGCATTACACTGCATGGCAAATATATTCTGCAGCACTTGGTCGTGCGAGAGCGCTAGCTTGTTGAAGTTCTTGCACAACTCGTCCACCTGAGGATCGTACTTCTGTCTTCCAGCAGCAAGCAGTTCTTCCGGCAGCTCGCTGAGTTTCTCAGGATACAGATGACCCAAGTGCTCCATGATGTCTGCGTAATCTGGGTGCGACAGCACCGACTCCATTGTGGCTAAGAAGAATTCGGGGTCCGACGTGTCCACATCGTGCGGCCAAGGCACGTACACCTGCTCCACTAGAACCTGCGTGCCCGGCTTCAAGTCCGTTGAGGCCACGTAGCCGCGTGATCCACCAATACCGCCGAAGTTGGTGACCAGGTCAATGGGTCCCACCGCCAGCGGCTTTCTGTCATCCCAAGGTTGGTACAAACTACGCGTGACTTGATCTGCAGCTTCTAGCTTTTCTTTTGCAACGGCTGATGATGTAGTAGTCGCAGCAGCAATACGTACCACCTCACGAGGAGTTACAAGCGGCGTTGGTGTCTCTTCGTCGCTGCTGTTGTCGTCAAAGATCTCGAAGGCAGCTTGCACAGACGCACTAGGCTTGCCACTCATGACGTTCAGAATGCCAATACTTTGAAAGAAATTTTGACTATCGGGAATTAGTGACAATGTCACTTACAAATTCAGGACTACCTGAGTGAATACTTTGTCATCTTTATGACCGCAAAATTGTCAAACTACCGTAGCTCGACATACAAAGTCATTGACATTATTGGAGCAACATAGTATCATGCTTTGAAGTGTATTAATCTTTGAGGAGTCATGTCATATGTACCAATTGCTGCTTTGTGGAAGGCGTTTTAGTAAGTACACATTGCCCTTTTCACAACGCTGAAAGATTCGAAATGCAAATTTTAGTTGCACACGCAGCAAACGTAAAGAGAACATCACTTTGAGGATCGAATGCTTTCGCGTCGATTGATGTAGACTCTACCACTTTCAAATGCGATTGTCCTCGCCACAAGCGCTTAGTTCTCCGACTTGACATCTTTCTTCCAGTCTTTCAACGAGGCTGCGTAACCTTCTAATCCAAAACCTGCACCATCGCGCTCAGTAGAGACCAAAGTAGTTTCGACTTCCTTCTAATTCAGCTTCTTGATGATGCCATTTACTTGCTTGATCACCATGTTTTTCCAAATTAAGCAACGCTCTGGTGACTGGTGCAAAATATCACGGTATGGCAAGAATGCGTCGTGTGCTTCTTCACTGTTGCCCGTCTTGTAGACCCGTTTGACTAGGTAGATACGTTTTGCGGGCCAAGCAGCTTCATCAGCATCTCTTCGATATCATCGATGACAATTTGTAGTCCTTAGTGAAGCTTTACCCGCTCTGAAAATTATCGATGCTGTGAGCGACGCAGTGGAAATAGCTCCCATGGAATGCCTTGAGTCAAATAAATTACAGTCAAAACAAACCAAGGGACTTCGGTCTTCGTACAAGTCAAATTCTGCTCCTAATACTTTCGTCGTTTGAACACGAAGTCTGCAAGTGTTTCGAAATGACATTGAAACAGACGTAAGAAAAGAAACAATCGTGGAGATGGAAAAGTATTCATCCTTATGAGAGGGCTAGGCGATACAGCCAGCACAATACCGACACCTCCCTTTTGTGAGTCTCGGTTGTCTCGACTCTATAATGGCTGAGGACTCTATCGCTGGGCGCAAGCACCCGCGCACCCAGACGCATCAGCAGACGCATCAGCAGATGCAGCAGCAAATGCAGCAGCAAGTGCAACAGCAGATCTTGACACAGTCTGCACTTCCTCCCGGTGTTTCAGCGTTGCCAAACTATGGACCAGACGCTATACAACAACCCCAACACCAGCAGAGTGATGGTCTACCGCACACAACTTCAGGTCTTCCTCTTGGTCGGCGCATGCGATTGACGCTCGGTCAGAAGCGTGAAGTCGTGGACTTGGCTGCTAGCAAGAAGTTTACACACCGAGAGTTGGCTGAGAAGTTTCGTGTGGGTCGCACCACCATAACAAACATCTGTAGACAGGAAGACTTGATCCGCACGGAGACCGACTCAGCCGATGCGACAAAGAAGAAACGCAAGACGACCAAGTGTACATACGACCTTCGGATACTGGATGAGTGTCTGCACAAGTGGCGAATGGAGGTAAAGGTCTCGAGTCCTGATACTAAGCTCACAGGCACTGTGTTGCAGCATAAAGCCATGGAGTTGGCGTGCAAGATTGTTCAAGAGCCATACGCAACCCTTCCGGACAAGGTGAAGCAATCACTGCAGAGATTTACAGGCTCTAATGGCTGGCTAGATGGATATCGAACGAGGTTTGGCTCTTTCAGCAGCAAACAGGCTCATGGCGGAGATCAAAGTGTCATCAAGAGTGTTGACATCCAGACGAGACTGCGAGAGCTGCATCACAGTTTCAGTAATGTGGAGCTGAAAGATATTTGGACAGGAAGTGAGTTTGCTGTCATGTACAAGCAACCAGCGCTCGATGGGAGCAGACAAGTAGATGGCAACAATGGGAGGTACACCGTGTCGCTCTTTATGAGTGCGTCTGGAGAGAAGTTTGACATGCAAGTGATTGGTATGGATCGCAATCCATTGCTACTGGATGGCATTGACACGAAGAAGACGTACAATATTCAGTACGGATACTCCAAGACGGGGTGGCAGGTAGCACAGACGAGTGTGAGCATGCTCAAGTCACTAAATGCACTTGCTCGAGAGCGCAAACGCACATTTC
The DNA here is from genome assembly GCA_003991265.1 of Pseudoperonospora humuli. Classification (NCBI taxonomy): domain Eukaryota; phylum Oomycota; class Peronosporomycetes; order Peronosporales; family Peronosporaceae; genus Pseudoperonospora; species Pseudoperonospora humuli. Next base: position 6,560 of record NQFO01001915.1, read on the forward strand.
GAGTGGTGTTGGACTCAGCAGTACCGCATGTTAAGGCTGCAATGATTTTGGATTCACAGGGAGACCAGCGCACGTTCTTCGTGTACGATCACCTTCAGATTTACTTCTTACCGCCAAATTTCAAGGCTTCACGGTTCCACCCATGTCATCTTGGTGTGATTCATGCTTTCAAGGCTCGCTTCCGTATCGAGATGCTTGAGGCGTTGTTTAACAGTTATCGACAGAGTATGATCAATCAGGTTGCGCGTAGCTTCCAGCCGCACAGATACTTGCACACACGCAACGTTTTCCACTGGCTTCACGTGGCACTCCACAGTCTTGACAAGCAGCTTATCCAAACTTGCTGGGTCCATAGCGGCTTGCTGCCGACACAGACGATTGCATCTCTCAACTTGCGTGCCATTTTGAGCAGTAGTGGCGTGACCGGAACAGCTGTAAATGTCGTTCCAAACATCTCCAGTGGCAGTAGCAGCGGCAGCGACAGTAATACCGGTGCAATTTCTGAGGTCAATGGAGGGGTCACAGTTGCTCCAAGTGGAGGTGCTCCCGTCACTCAAGAAGGTTTACCATCCCCAGCAACGCTATACTGCGATCTACAACAACAGCTGACAAATATCGCCCAGCTTGCTCCTGACTTTCTACGCTTAATTGGCGTGAGCGACCCTAGCAATGCAAAGGCATATGCAGAGATTGAAGGTAACGCCTCGGTGACCGACTCAGGTATCGACGAAGTCCAGATCATTCGTGGCGTCTTGCAAAAGCATGGATACCTGTCCACCAAGAAGCTTGACGATGAGAGTCACGCAAGCGGATCGTACGAAACTTTCGAAGACGTAGCTGATGAGTCCTGCCCACGGCACGATGAGGTTGTGGCTTCGATCCGAGTTCTCAAGAAATATTTGCGCCTGTCACGGGACGCATTACCATCGCGTGTCGAGGCAGTTGTGCAACTAAACCAAGTCAAGAAAGTAATTGACGCTGCTGCTTTCCGCGGCCCAGCGATTCGTGACGTGTAGTGAAGTGTTGGTTCAAACTACGTGTACTTAGCATTTTCCATTGTAGCTCACTGTTGTTGCCTTCATTATCTTACACATGCAAACTGCACGGCACAGCCTAGTTAGTACACTGTCCGGAGTTTATAGCTGGGAGATGATGTTGTACGAATGGAATTGTCATCGAGACGTCGGAGTGCCGAAGACGATCGATTTCGTACAAGCGGGGCGGGAGATGAAAACAGGTCGTCGTCCAGAGGCAGGATCGATCGTTCAGCAATGGCTTGCTGTTCAATACGACGTTGACGGCGTGCGTAGGCTACGAGTGTCCGGAGTGCACTAACCAACCAGTCGCGATGGCTTGAGCTCTGGGTTTCTAGATCCAATGTGCGGTCCCGGAAGACAACCGAGAAAGAACATGCTGCGAGTACATTGGTGGAAAGGTACTTGCGAAACACAGCAGTCTGCCGTCCATCCAGCACTTGCAATACTTCTGCCAGGTCGACTGCTTCGCTGAGCCCTCCACGTTTGTGTTGCCACTGCAGCGTTCCGCAGCAATTACAATGAAGTCTGGTAGTATGAGCACCACCACGCCGGCCATACTTTAGCAGCGGAAAGAACATGTTGATAGCCTGGACCAGATACGAGCGATGTTTGCCGCCAAAGCGGAAGGCAAGCTCCACAATCTTCCATCGGGCACCTTCAATTGTCTCTAACTCCTCGTCTGTGAACAAGTAGGTTTTGCGCTTCTTACGTAAATGTAGTGTCTCCAGCACGCGAGGACCAATCCTTGAAAACGCGCTCTTCTTGTGTTTCTTGCCAGGATGAACCTCTTGACGAGCGAACGCAGGGCCAATAGATGGTGGTGTAGACGTTGAAGTCCCTCCGTCGCTAGGAGACGGGATGCTGAGATCGTATGCAGATGGACATGACCCAGCTCTCCTACGCATCGGGTTGAGTATGGACTTGCGGCGGATTCCATGCGATTGAGCCAACGGTTTGCGCACAAGCTCCGAATCATCTTTGAGCTCGATCACTAACCGACGCACACTCGAGGTTAGTTGGTCTTGAGCTGACGACACCGCCGGTTCAGCTGCACAGCTCAGCAAATGAGTTCGTTCGCATTGGTGTAAATGGTGCTCGGTAGGACCCGATTCTTGTACCAGCTCTGTTAGTGCCTCTTCTTGCTCGCTACTGGACCTGTCATCGTCGCAGTTGTTACCCAGATCGAGCTCGTCCGAGTAGTCAATTTTCCCAATGTCTTCTTCCCCTTCATCGTCGTCATCCTCATCAAAATCATCGTCTTGGTTCGACAAATCCTCCGATGCGTTACCAAGATGCATGTCGGAATCGTCGATTAGAGTCTCACTCTTGATTCGATTCATCAACATACGCACACTTCTCCGCATATTCTCCGTATCAAAGTCCAGCTCCTCATTTTCCTCCAAGTCGTCATGCTCGCCATCCTCGTCGAAGCTTCGCAAACCTCCTTCATCTACACGATCTTCGTCGGAACTTTGCGCAGCCCTGCGTTCTTCCTCCTCAATAATTTCCTGTTCGTTATTGTCCAGCTCATGATTTCGTTCCTCCTCTGCTTCGACCATCTCTCCCTTCTCCTCATGATCGTTCGATAGTATCGACGGTGGAGCAAAGCTCTCGTGCAAAGTGCCAAACTCTCCAATCTGCGCCTCAATCGCTGCCCTCCGCGTGAATTCCTCGTGACTCAATGGCCTCATCTGCGTTGCTGCCAGATGAGGTCGCGCCGGATAAAACTGAAGCCGTTGAATCGTCGCACATCCGTTCCGTTTCTTGTAGTTTCCACTGCTGCGCGGGTCCCACACGGTCATGCTTGACTCTTCTCTGGGTGTTGCCCCCATGCTGCAACGCCGTGCAAACCGCAAAGTCTCCTTCACTTGGTCGTTGTCAAGCTCCTTGTCTTCGTAGCTATTACTGCTATTACTGCTACACTCGTCCTCCGGATCGGCCTGAAACACGCTACCACGCCGCACAATCGCCGACAACTTGCCCAAGAGTACAACGCTGGACGAGCGTTCACGCTCACGGCGTCCAGCCGACCACGTCTGCATCGATACGAGCGGTAAGAAAGATGAATTGAGTTGCGTGCGCTTGTTGAGGAGTGGGAGAGATATGAGCAGCGGGAGGAGAAAACCGTTGGACACTCAACAGCAAGAGAAAATGGTCGAGACGACGATTTCTCTAGACACAAAGGCCCAGACCAAAGTAGTTGTTTACTACACAGGAGCCGTTGCAGTGTCTTCAATGTGGCCAATGATGTATTGACTTTGACAAGTTCAACGTCAAGTCTTGCACTTATTTTATTCATAGGATGAAGGAATAACATTTGAGAGACTTTGACCCAAGTCTCAAGAGTCGTTATCGAAATCCTACTGGAATGTTCAAGACGTCAAGCGAGTCACTGGCTGCTTGCTGGCCAGTGACGTCCCTGTACTAAGTAGGCTTTTCACTATTAGACTCTACGAGCTTTCCTCCATTTCTTCGACAATACTGAACTTTGCCACGCAGACGTCATCGTTGCCTCTCCCATTAGCCGACAACATGCGGTGGTTTGCTGACCGCACTGCTGCACTGAAATTGGACATGGTACAGTGTACCGTTTTCATCCCAGTCAGGGTAATGTAGCCATTTTGAACAAGAATGGTGAGTGGTGGCAAGACGCCACGCCGCGGCGCTGCGCAACGACGTGCCCGTCTTCAGGGCACGAGCGCATTAGTGCAGAAGAGCTCTGAAGCTGTGCATCCATCTTCTCGTCTACTCGTGTGGCATTCTTGCTTCTCCCACGCTGCGTCTCGTCACGAGAGTATCCTGAATGGCCACGCTCTCAACCAGCAGCTGGAGGTGTATCTTCCATCCAAGGCAGGGAAAGCTATCGCGCAATCACTGCAATGGGAAACAGGCTTTTACTATGAGATTAAGGCGTCTCTGGGCATGTTTTTATCGCCAGCCTTCATCCGCGAGTATCTGATGGACGGTGGTGCTGTGTTTATGGTGGCCAAGAACGTGGCAGTGGACGCATCGCAGTCGGCGATGTTACTACCTTCTGGCCACTTGCTGCTACTCGTGGATGCAGATACGTACCAGAAATTGGGGATCGTAGGCAAGAAATATGGCAAGGCGGCACCTGCAACTAGCAGGACGGCACATGTGAAGCAGGGGCAGAAATATGTTATCACGCTCGACTTGACGTCGTCCACGTTTACTGAGGAAGGAGAGAACTCTTTCCGAGATCGAGTAAGAAATTGTTTGAGCACGAAATTGGAACATCTGGAGATGCTGTTGTGTGCGTTCAATCAGCGTGGCTCGGGACGCACAATTTTGTTTGGAGACGATGCTATGCTACGTTCGCGAGTGGAGCTTAATGGCAAGACGACAACGTTCAGCGAAGTGTTTTTACCAAAGTTTGATATTTTCTACAAGGGGCTGGGTGTGAGTGAAGAACGTGGAGATGAGCGAGCTGACAAATTGAGGACGTCGTTGCACGAGGCATACGATTGGTTAGGACTCGTGGCCTGTCGGCTGACTGACTTGTTACAGAGAAAACAGCTGGAAGAGTATGTGTCGAGGTTCACGGGTGTTCCCGAATCGTTTGAGTGCGAGCCTAACAGTGAGATCACAGCAGTGCAGTGGCGTGGGCTGTTGGCAGCACCCTTTTGTTCCACAATTATCGAAAAGGTGCAGCGCACTGTCAAGAATGGGGAGTTGCCTTGGGGTGCAGTCACAGTGTGGGGCTTTCCCGATGTCTTTGTATCTTGGGTGCAGCAGACCAAATCCAGCAGAAGTGTCAAAGCAAAGGATGAGGCCCAGCGACGAGAGCATGGATACCTGGGTAATGGCAGCAACAATTACACGCTGATTATGTTACCAAATGACGAGTACTTCATGCTGCAAGCACTTGGCCCGCATGATGCTACCGTGTAGACAGCAGGCAATGTTGACTTGAGGCTTGAGTTTACTACCTCGTAGCTACAGTAGAATAGTACAACGCTTCAACATCAACTTGAATTCGACGTCTTGGAGTCCACCTCGTTGGCTATTTCGCGAGGATACTCTCGACAAATGCCACGACTGTAGACGAGTTGGGGTCGAGACCAGCTTTCGCGAGGGTTGCTGCAACCTTGATGTGCTTACGAGCTGGCTTGATGTTATTCTTCTTACCGTGAATAAGCGAAAGTCGCAAGTTTGCCAAGAAGCAAGACGCAATGTCGCTATTGCTGCTTAAGGCGGTGGCTGTACTGCTCGCATCGTCGTCGGTGTCAATAGAGCCAATCGATTTGGGAGCTGTTAAGGAAGCAACAAGTTTCCATGTGATAAGAGCAGCATCCGAGAGCTGCCATTCTTCGTAAAGCCCACCCAGCTCAATGAGAATCGGAACCAATCGGCCCGAAAAGACTGCGGCACCATCTGAAACAGTGGCAATCGTAGCCAAGTATTTAGTGGCGGCCTTTGCTGGATCTGAGATCGAGAGCAGTCGCGCTTCTAGAAGGTCCGTGTCCAATGAACATGCCAAGGTACCGCGCTCTTTTCCTGTTGCCACTCGGCTCAAAGCTTTGTTTGAGGCAGCAATTGCTTCGTCTCGTTCGCCAAGTTTGACGAAGCAGTAACTCGCTAACAGCTCCAACTGAGCAGCGTCGTGCTCATTACGAGTCGGGCCGATGGATAGTGATAAACCAGTCTCCAACAGACGCAACAGGTGGCGAAGGATTTCATCGTGAGATTCGTGCTTCGTATCAAGGTTCATCCGCTTGAGAACACTTGCCACGGCCAAAATGTAAGCCTGTGGGTTCCAAGACTGAGCACGAATGAGCTTTTGCGAATCCCTGCACAACCCTTCTGTCCCCGATGGACCACCCTTGAGTAATCCCAATAGCGCGTCTAGGAAATTGCGTTCCACCATCTCATCACCAGGAGATGGAAAGCTGTTTGCAGCTGTTCGCAGGTACTCAGTAAGACAACTGGACACGTCAAGAAGTTGCGAATCGATCGTTGCAAGAGCCAGCCTCATCCACAGCGCACTTGAGTTGACACCATCATTCGTTTGTGACAGCGCTTGCAGGCGTGTCAGGTAAGCATCTTCAGCGCCCACCCACCGCTCATGAAACTCCACCAAGCGCAAATTCAGATGGTCGCGCGTAGACAAAGTCGACTCAGCTTGATCAATCGATGACAAGAGGTGGTTTCTGCACATTGTTGCGAGACGGGTCGCCTGAGGGGTGAACTTGTCCATCAGCAAGCTCGCCATGGATAGGCCCACAAATGCAACAACATCAATTTCCTTTGTCTGCAAGTCCTCTTTCGACAACAGGGCGTGAAGTATGTCCAGCGATTCACCTTCTTTTGACTGACGGCAAAGTATCTGCGCTTGCATGATGGCTTGCAATGCAGAGGATCCCCCTGACGATGAATCGAACTGTGCAGCAATCTTTTGCAATAGTGCAGACTCATCCGTTGAAGAAGCACTCTGAAAGTTACAGGACAGATTGCCTAGTGTTGTAAGCAGTGTATTCCATTCAAGCCCCTCAAGAGACTGTGAAGACGAGGCCGCCCGCGAGTAAGATGTCAAAGCCTTGGAGTAGAGTCCAAGACGATGCTGAGTGATGCCGAGCGCATGCCACGCACGCCCGTTATATGGATCTCGCTCCAGGTATTTTTTCAGATAGAACATCATCTGCTCATTGCCGTGCTCTGTAGACTTGGTGATCGATTCGCCAACGCTATCTCCACCATCAAGCAATGCCATGCACAAACCCAGCAAAGCATCCAGATCTAATCCGGTCTGTAACGCACAGTCAAATGCTTCAATCGCTTTTCTTTGCTGAACAGCTGAGCTAGCTTGACGACGAGCCAACATTGCATACCCATTCCACATGGACGGGTTGCTTGGATTCATACTCTGCAACTGAAGGAATGACTTTTGAGCCAAGGATGCCATTGTCGGCACGTTATCAGCGTGGCTGAGGTAGAACATGCCCAAATTTGCCCATGAGGCGTCGCTGCTATTGCCAGTTTGAATTGATCGTGCCCAGGCAAACTGCTTAACTAGCAAATTGTCAGACGCGAGTGCTAGGCCATTCCACGCTAACGAGCACGAAGGATCCTCTTGAAGCGCCAGTTTGAAATTCGTCAATGCTTTCGCTTTAAGTTTTGCGATAGTAACATTCTCATCAGTGTAGGTGGAGCCTCTTTGGAAAGCTGACGTGCCAATGCCATGTACGTTGCTGAGAGCTTGAGCTTCGTACCAATAACTTAGACCAATGTCATAGTATCTTTCTGCCACCACTGCTGCGTCAGGGCTATTTGCTGTCTCATTTTCTCTCTTCACAGCAAGTAGCACTGCCTCCTCGTACGCTCTTCTCCCTACGCTAATGAAATCAATCCAGCTGGAGTCCTTGCTTGAGAAGTCTTCCGGTGACAAATAGAACGCGAAGCAGTGAACATCACCAAGCAATTTCTTAACTTCCACAGATCCTGACAGAAGTGAAGTAGACGGTAGACTCTCTATCCAGCGCGATGCCTCCTTCAAATTAGCAGCCGCGTTGCCGTACAATCCTTCCGCGCACAAGTATTTGGCTTGCTGGAAAAGCAAGTTAGAGTAAATCATGGAAGCAACAGTCACGTCTGGGTCACCGTCCACTACCTCGCCTAAAACGACCGGTTTGATACGCTCCAATGCATCATCGAAAAGCAGCAGTGAGCCCTCAATTCTTGCCAGTTCACAGCGAACACACCAGCTTTCGTCACCTAGCTCGATGGCCTTCAAGTAGGATCGCTGCGCGGAGACTTGTTTATCAAAATTTTGGTAAATGTGTGCCAACATTGCCCAATAACGAGCATTCATGGGGTCATTACGTAGCACCAAATGCATTTTTCCCACTGCAGTTTCATCGTTTTGCTCCACTAAATACTCTACCAGTCGAAGAAGTGCCCACGTGGGGGCTGCTCCTTGATCTTCAGTCACTTGCTTCCACAGCGCCACATTTGCCTCGTGTTTTCCTTGCACGTCGTACAGATTGGTCAGACCGATACCTGCTAGCTCATTGGCAGGCGACAGCGAAAGCGCCTTCAAAAAGCACTTTTCAGCTCGCAAAGTATCATTTGCAATTTCTTGATACCACCGACCCAACCAAGAAAAGATCTCTGCGTCCGACGGCGTTAGCTTGGCGGCTTGCAGTAGACGACCAAAGCATCCTGTTTTGGCTGTTTGATGAGAGCCGCCCAAGTGCCAATAGACTATTGCCAATCGCTTGAGAGTTTGCCCTCTACGAGAAAAATCATTCGGGTCAATCTTGCTTTCATTTGCCTCTAACAGCGATTGAGCCTGCTGGAGGTCGCCAAGTTGAAATTGAAGCCATCCACGTAAACACAAGACAGTAGCTATCATGGCTTTGTCCTCCACCTCAGATACAGAAACAGAATCAATGACGTCCAAGGCCTCCTGGTGTTGTGTTTTTCCTGCCAATAGCTCTGCTGCTGCAATTGCCGCTCTTACTGTGAAATCTAGATCAGTGCTCTTCATGACGCCTCGGTAATGCTCCAAAGCCTTATCCCATTCACCCAAGTATTCGCGTGCAGCTGCTGTCATGAAAAGCACCTTTGCTTCAGAGCATCTACATCCAGCACGTACACAACATTGTTTAGCATCACCAAAATCAAGTAGGTATTTAGAAATGCATGCTACGACGTACAGTTCAGAACGCGGACCTTCGGTTCCCAGTGACTTTGCCTTGTCTGTCGCCACCTTTTTGGCCAATGCGAGACGACTCAGACAACCTTCGGCATCGCGCGCTACAAGTGCGATGGACGCCAACTCGGCTTGGAGGCGAATACAAAGAGCACATTCTTGAAAGGATGACGAAACATGTCCCGCAAGTGCTTCCACAAGACTCTCTCGAGCCTGGTATTGCAGAACGCATTCAAAACTGTCAATCAAAACCTAACATTTCTCGAAACCACAAGTGAAACAGAATGCTAACTTGCCTCGTCACTGTTTCCCTTGCGCAAATACTCAGCTGCTCTAAACACCAGAGCCATTGGACTCTTCGGATGGCTTGCGAACAACTCCGATGCAATTATTCTAGCTTTTTCTGGCTCAATGGCTGTCATTCAAGCACAATTCCGACTAGTTTAGTGAGCAGCGTCTTCCATCAATCAGTAACAAGTAGCAAAATTGGGCAAATCTTACGGCTATCCTGGTCCTCAGATCGGAGAAGTAAATACTCCACTGGAGTTTTGGATCCAGGAAACCACTCGATGATCGATGTTGCCAGCGTATCCAACTTCTTGAGAAGTTCCGCTTTCTGTGTTGATGCCTTCAATGCATCTAGGTGGAGCCGCATGAAGAACGCAATCGTAACGTTCATTCGCGACCGAAGAGCATCAGCTTCTTCATTTTCGACTGTCCACTCTGAGCGAGATGCAGCAGCGAAAAATTGACGAGAAATGTCTTCCATTGAGCAACAGCCACAGCAATTCGACAGACTAAAACCAGGATGCTACAATGACCAACGCAATGATATCTCAGCCGAACGATGCATCAAAGCCGAAAACGCACATTATCGTACCTGCAGTAGATCAACTAGATCCAGCCAGATATTCAGCAATGGCGGTAGCTCATCGTTTGGATTCTTGTCCAACGAAAGCTGTCCCATTGCGCCAGCTTGCTCCCCCACAAGAGCGTACCACGAGTCAAAGACCTGCGGACACGAACAGCAAAAAAGGGTGAATGCAACAAGTAAGAAAACCTACACACCAATTGCTTTGCGGTAAAAGAGTCTGTAAACATACTTTCGGGAGCATTTTAAGCTCAAGAGCAGTGGCCGCCACCTCTGCCACCCATTTCTGACATCTCTTCAACTTGTTGTTTCTGCAAAACATCAACCAACACCACAATCATCAGCAAGAAGATGAACCCGTCATTTGCTGTCCTTCCGTCTGCAGCACCTCAGATTAATATCCACGAGCTTTTCCAGTGGCTCCAACTTGTTCTTCACGTCTTTCTTGGTCTCAAAAAGGTCTACCAGATGCTACAGACGTCTCATAACAACGATCTCGGTTACCAATCCAATAACTGAAGACAAGAGAGTTCTCGCTATACCTTCCACGGCGCCGGCATGTCCGGCTTGAGCTCCGCAGCTCGGCGATATGCGTCCTCACAGTCTTCCCACTGCATCACCATTATGGTCATAATGATATTCAATATATTGTTCATAATGATATCCAATATCCACATGAAAACCGCCACTTTGAGTCAGTAGGACGAACCTGCTGCAGATGGAAACTGGCCAGCCCCACGCACATAAATGCCTGAAAATTGTTGGGATCAAACTGCGTTACGCGTCGTCCAGAGTCCTGCGCTTCCTGGTAGCGCTCGGCTTTGAGGAACGCCACGCCGTCCATCAGCATTTGCCGCAGCATGCTTGCTGACATCTTTTCTAATACTTAGAAATGAAAGAGTACAATGTCACTTTGTGCAATTATCGAGGTCTCTGGGTGGATACTTGCCCAGCCCCACGTTTCTTTCTCTGTGCACCATCTGAAGAGCCGAGTCTAGCACTTCGATTGTGATTGGTGGACGGCTCTTAGCCTGTCTCGTGGCGAACCCAAAGGAGGCTAAGGCAAGGACTACTCCAGTGTCCTGTGTCACCTGAACACCATCTATTGTGATTCTCTTCTTCAACACGAGACACAATGCAACACTCATGCGCTGAAACTGATTCAGATAGAGGCCTGACATCTAGTCAACCTTCACACTCTTCGATGTGTGGAGAACAGTCTCACTCTCCTTGACTACACCGACAATACCTTCTTTGACCACTGTTGTGTAGGTGTGGTGGCAGCTACAAAAACGCGTCTCATCGCAGAGAAGAGTCCCGATTCGTGGGAAAACGTCCGTGTATGTCAGTCGCAGAGAGCACAACACGGACTCGTGGAAGTCTGCAACCTCAACGGATACTCTACCCTCAAACAGCAACTTCGTGAGCAGATGGTGGTCAACGCATGCGTGATGATTCGTGAGCACTTTGACGAATGTCTCCGACTCTGCATGCTGATCACTTTTGGCGGCTTTGATAGCAATCTTACCAAGAAGTAAAGAAGGAATAAGGAACCCTCGTCATGATTGCGATCATGCGTGCGTGCAAGAGTACCGACGAGACGGATGTGATGGAAACACTGCAAATACGAGACATTCTGACGCCAGATGGCACCGACTGAAGCGCGCAGTGGATTTTATCGGCAGACCGTATTCAAGAAAGTGGCATGGCGTTCTACGCTCGACTCCTGTGGAAGTTCCAGAGAGCGATGAAGAAGAGGATGGCGGAGGTGCTGAGCGAGAAGAGAGTCCGGGCGTTCTCGCTGACTCCTGTGTCTACGACTTACACGAGAGCGCACATCAAGCTCAACGCTATCACGCTGTATAGTTTCTATGCGTGCATCACGTAACAAGTCAAGGGCTACAAGTGGAATCTTTCTGATGCATCGCTGTTGCTGAAGTCGTTCAAGGACAATCGGTGGACAGTAATGCGCCACGCTTTTGATATCTCTCAGTTTGAGACCATGCGTCAAAGGAGTGATGCCAAGAAGAGCAAGTTCGCAGAGATGACAGTGGAGGAGAAGTACCAGTACGCTAATCGCCTCTTTGCCAATCAAGTAGCGAGCGACGGATACAATGCGTCAGTTTTGCTGTTTCGACCACAGACGGAGGAGGGCGAGAAGAAGTCTTCCGAGTGTCCATTGATGCCACCTGGATACGTGCCAGACGTCGTCATCGGACTTGACCCTGAGAGGCGGTCGCTATATACTGCTGTGAGAAAGTTCTTTCATCTACACAAAGACTGATGTAATAAAAGCAGGTCGAAGAAGAGAAAGAAGGAGAATATGATGATGATGAAGATGATAATGAAGAAGACGAAGAAGAGGAGGGACAAAACGG
>NQFO01001925.1:0-20943 GCA_003991265.1 Pseudoperonospora humuli
GCACTTGGTTGTACCAGAACGGCACGATCATCCTTATCGGCGCGTTACTGCTCGCGCATCTGCTCACAGATACATCATTTGAGATCAACGAGCTGCAGTACTAGAATGACGCAGATGACAAACCGGACGCGTCACACACAACGCTCTAAGGGCGCGTTTTATCCGGGAGTGCCAATACTGGTGCAAGATCTGCTTGATCTTCAGAAACTCAGCTTCCCCATTGCTGGACCACAACCACTCACATTTTCCTTGAGAATCTGAGTCAGCGTTCTGCCATGTCACACCCGCCTGGCTTCCGCCGTAGAGGTGCTCATTACATCTACAAGACGCATCTGAAGTGACCTGGAGCAACGCGGAGTCTCTGCTGCAGTTCAGTACATACGAGCCGTCCCTCAAGTGGAAGTGGAAGATTGCTTGATTTGCGTGGTCATTGACTGGGACAGTGACGTGAACGCCAGCCATCAACATACTGAAGTTGCTCTTGAGTGACGAGACGTCGGATGTGGTTCACTATATGGTGTGGTTCACACCACGGAGGATACGAAATGATACGATGAGTGACTGTTATCCGTAGGATACCGGAAATGCCGTCGATACCCACAAGCGCAGGTGATGTCGTTAGATGTCACAGACTATTCCGACACAGATGGAGCGTGCATTTATGGAGTAATCACCACTGGTCGCGAATCACGTGCGGACTGCTCCTTGAAAACTGGACTGATGACGCAAACTGACACATCACAAGTAGACTTTTTACATGACTTCAAGCTCAAAGTCTGTGGGTCGAACCTCATCGTACCAAAGATTGTATCAGCTGAGGGAGGAGGTCGTATTTCGTATTACTTTCTAGGTCTCAAGTCGCCCCTTCTTCTCCCTTTAAGGCAAGAATTCTGCTTTCTCGAACGCGCTACGCGTGTGTGTCGTGTAGAGGGAACTATTGTGAGCAGCGCTTTATTGAATCTGGTAGCACTTCGAGCGGTCCTTCCACCGACCCAGTGAAAGCGAAGCGGTCTTAGGCACTTTGAGCATCCTTGTTTAGCTCTCGCTATTTCTGTGAACATGGAGGGGGCTGACGTGCCACTCGGCTCAGCAGGACCGAGAACTGTCCAGTTGACAAATGAACATTTTCCTCATTTGGCTTTTCATAAGTGTTATGCATTTAAGCGGATGCGAGATGTCATCGGATAAGCAGCTGTAGTTAGTCTGTTTTGATGGGCATCTTTTGAAGACCACGAGAAAACGCTGTGGTCAGTTCCATGCACCACGAGATTATCGAATCTCGCAAGCAGATCACAATCAGAACGGTGCCTCTGAAGCTGAACGGTTCTCTTTCGAGATGGCTCGCTGAGCTGAATGTAGCAGTGAATGCAAGACAACTTTGCAGCAAGTGTCATTTGCGGTGTCCAACCTTGCAGGTCGTGAGAAGAGCTAGGCTCATGAAAAGCGTTTGGCGGATCCAATCTGCTTCTACAGCTATGAGAGCGAAGCTCAAAATAGTGTCTGAGCCACCGTAGTGTGAGTTCCGTGCACGCGCTGAGTTCCTGAAGCTGCATCCAGGTCTAGCGTGCACTCTTACGCTTAGCAAGCTTGCTACTTGGTCTCAAGTATCGTGGCTGAGCCGGTTGATGTCTAGACCCAAGTCTTGCCGTTTATGACGCGGCCTGGTGTGAGACCAACTGTTTCGGAAGTTCCCAAAAACGTTTGAAGAAGCCATTACTCGTGCAATACAGGAAGGTCTTAGTATCAAGCAAGCCAAGATTCAGTTTTTTGTCCAAGCCATCAAAACACGCGAACGCTCCGTACGATGGTTCAGAGCCAGTGTGCATCTCGTGCGCTTCCACGAGCGCTCTCGCAACTATAGAAAATGTTTTTGCTGCAAGAAGCTGGGCCACGTTGCTCGGAACTGCAAGGTGTTTTTGCGTCACACTTGGTAGACGTTTTGGCTGAAGCGATCAAGGCGATCCACAACGGCAAAAACTACAGGCACGGACAATAAGACAGGGGCCTCCTACAAGCTCTGTATCGAGGACTGTGGTCGTAGAGACAAAAATTTGGCCACAATGCGCTGAATGCACATGCACTTTTCACTGAGCGAGACCAGAAGCAGTCAGAGTACGAATTTGAACATGATTAAGGTCTGCTTTAAGAAGTCTTTTCGTGCTCTGATCAGTACTGGAGCTTCAAACAGCATCGTTTGTGGGCATACCATGGCTAAAGTGTTTCCATTCACGCATCGATCGGATGAGCATGAAGATATTTCTAGGTTTGTAAACAAACGCAAATTTGAGCAGCGTGACGACGGATAAAGTGGTATGGGCGTTTACATCTATGGAAGAGCTCCCAGATAGTTCAAGTGATATTGCAGTGTGCAATGGCTCCTCATCTTCACGAGGAAAGTCCAAAATTTTGTGGTTGGGCAATAGCCACAACAAACGAAGAATGAAGGTGGAGTAGCCAGGCGCCAAAAAAGCCTGTATTCTCTGCTCTTGTCCACGGAGAGGCAAGCAGCGTCGACGAGAATAATGACAGTCAAGAAGCGGGTGAAGAAGAAAAGACCAGAGATCACCCCTAATCAAAGTAATGTCAAGATGACGAAGATTGGCGAGAGATGTGTCAAGAACAGAGGCACTTCGGCCGAGTTTGTGGAGGTTGTGGTCTACAACGAGAAATGTTTACGCGTCGATTATTATACACTTTGGAAACATGTGTGCTGAATTGCAGGTAGATAACAAATTGCAAAGTAAGTTCATTACCAAGCTTAGCACACGAAAGACAGATGTCGCTAGGTGGGACCTCCCCTACGAGAGGCACCGTAGCCTCCTTACCGTGATCCCCGAGTGGCGCCAGCACTGGGTCACAGCGGTCGAATTGACTGTGTCATCTGACACGCTCAATATAATCCATCAGCATCCAATTACTGGTTGAGGCTCGGTCGAAACTCGCCCAATATTATCCGGTATTGTCCGTCATATTCTGAGTCTTGGCCTGCGGATCTGGTCTGGTCACCTGCGGCCCTCGCACGACAACATGCTCTGTCGAAAACTGTCCCGTACATGCTACAAGGCTACACCTTGCTGTTGGAGCCATCGTGGTCATGTGAGCAAACCCATTGTGGCTGTTAAGCTCGTTGTAGAATCAATTCCTGAAGCGGTCGTCAAGCTCGCCGTCGAACCTGTTGTTGAGACCGTTGTTGCAGCAGTTGTCAAGCTAGCTGTAAATTTCGTTGCTGAAGCGGCCATCAAGCCAGTTGTTGATCGAAATCTTGAATATGAATACAACTATGTCCATCGCGGTCGCCGACACAAACATTGGATTATGAAGCACACCAGTGGTGTTGGTAATACAAGCTACTTACTACATGGAGAAGGCAAGGAGCCTATTTAGGATGTGAAAGATGCGTGTGTTGCAGGTTGTCGACGGCAAAGAAAGAATCGTCGCTTCTATGTAGATTGATCTGCATTTGTTAAACTTGCTCATGAGCAGTTGAGGCATGAGTATCATGAAGCATTCATTGACGATCGCAATCAAGCTCTTTGCTGATTGCGATCAAAGCTCACAGATTCGAAATTCAGTACATATGAGACGACAACTAATGGCTACAGATTACATGGCCGCGTTTAAGCGCGCACTTGAATCTATCGATTGCAATTCTGCTATCTACGAAGACGACATTGACTTTCTTGCGACAAACCAATTGCGTAAATGGACGATGGAGTCAGATTATCAACGCATACTGTTACCATTTTACTGTTGCGGAGTGCTTTAAGACTATTGTCAGATACACGCTGAGGGAGTCTTCTACACAAGTCGGCAATAGCAGAGACTCGTACATTGAGTTGTCAAAATTGTGTATTGATCTTCAGCCATATCATAGCAATGGATCGCTTTCACTTCCGAGAGTATACAAACGAGGGGACATAAATCAAGTAAGCAAACTATTCAGCTCTACCTCCAACACGCCATTCCTGTTGGACACTGTTGCTGATATGGCATGCACTGATCCTGATTTGAACAATACTTGGAGAACAAGTCAGCTAATAAGCCGCAAGAAATCTTCGCCGAGTCAAATAATGAGTTGATTGACAAAGCGATTCAGACGATCAGAAAGATTCCTGATTCCGACCCATCAGAATTTCATGCTTATGGACGCGTTTCTAAAGGTAGCTCGGTTTATGTCTAACGTACTAGGTCATCGCATTGCTCTATTTGTGATCGGATTCACGAATCGAACGATACGTTGCTTCTCATCTTTAGCAGAGAAACGCAATGTGCTCGGTGGAAATGTACTGCATGCGCCTAAGGAGACCAAGGTGATTTGCTGGTATGGGCGCGAGAAGACTGAGATCTCAGTTGATGAAGATGCATTCACGCCAGAAGATATTGAAGCATTCGCTGCTATCGCTAAGGAAATAGTTAAACCCCAAGCGGAACGCAGCTTTATTGCAGGTATGATCGTCAGACGGATTATTATTACAGCTACAAGTATAGCTTAGATGGGTACGGCTCAAATTCTAAGGCATTTCTAATGCATTTTTGGTCACGAAAAAGTAGCCCTCGTTACTTAGTGCAATGCATAACATCAAATATCAAAGGGATACCACAAAAAAAAGTCTGAGTAGGAAAAATCCCGTTTGAGTGAGTGTCATCATCGATTAAATTAGATTACTAATTTCGATGAGTGTCATACACCTGCCTTTCTTGTCGCATGACTTGTTCGCTAAAATTTTGCATAAAACGGCATTAGGAGTACCCCTAGACCTCGTCAAAAATTTACAATCATGTGATCTGATTAGCTAAAAAGCTCTGCTTAGGCCACGACATGGCGCTCTTCTTGAGCTCAAGACAAGCGACGTCTGCTCTAACAAGGTGGTGCGCATGAGGCAGAACATCAAAGGAAATTGAAAGAAAAGCTTGTTGTATTTACGCAGAAGGAAAGCGAAAAAGCAGTGAAAAAGCGTGAAGCTGCGAGGGCAGAATGGCGCAAATTCAACTTTCAGACGGTATCACTGAGCTCCATACGATTGAACAGCATCGAGTCACAGAAGAATCGGTAGCTGCTGTTGTGATTCAAAGGCAGTGATATGAATACATGTCGATTGAACTTTTACTCGGAGACTACGTTGATGAATTCATTTACTAAAAGAGCACAGCAACCTTGCACTAGTCCGCTGCTGACGATGTTGTCCAAAGACTGCTCCCGTTTTTGCTCTTGCTCTACATATGAGCCCCTCATCTTTCCACCACAACCTGATTGAAACAAATCTGAAGATCTGTCATACAAATCTTCTACAAATTTGGGATGTGTATAAGAACCAGAATCCGTGAGCGAGCAGTTTCCTCTCACGGTCTTGTCTACGCTGTTCTAGAGGCAACAAAATTGAGCCATTGACCAGAGATGATGTCCATATACAAACAATAGAAGCATTGTTGTGCTGAATCTCAAAGCGCGTGCGAGAATGAAGAGTACAGCTATCGTCGACTGTACTGGTTGAAGTCCCGCGTCCGGATTGATATCAGTGTCTCTGCACCGAGTCGACACAGGCAAGAGACAAGCGCTTAACCGCAGCAGCCTACACTGTGACCCGAAGTATCAATTTTAGTGTGTGCACGGTGAGGCTGATCCGTAGTCCAATCATCCCTTGTACTTGCGCTATTCACTCTTCCGCACGTAACTAGATACGAACAAGGATGCGGGTCAATAAACGCTTCATCGTGTTAGTAGTTGTTGCGACCTCTGCTTTGGCGGGTTACGAGATGTTTGTCCATACTTCTGACTCGAACGACGCAACCAAGTTGGTGTCGTCTGATGCTTCGCTGGCATCGCCAGCTATTGGTACTGTCCATCCTGACAGGACAAGGTCCTTGCGAAATGTCAATACCCTCACTGCGCATACCACCGAAGAGCGAGCAGCGAAGACACTACCAGCGGGATGGGAAGCTAACCTGGCTGAAATGGCTAAAGGCAGTCTTGTTGCAAGAAGGTTTTTCATGAAGCCGGAGCGTGCACAAATGAGGTGGGCGCAGTCCATCCGACGTCTGTCCGAGTCTCGAAAACAAGAGCTAAAACAAGTAGTTACTCGATCCTATGAAGAAGGTATGCCTGTGAAAACCATTCTCAAGCGACTACGGAAGGAACAGAACGCACTTGCACACGGCGAATACCAGTTTGTTTATATCCTGTTCAATACCTTGTACAAGGAGGCCCTTGTCAAGGCAAAGGCAACGGTTGACGAGTGCCTACGACAAGGCCTTTCAAAGGCAAACACCATTGAAATGGTGCGAGGTGGCAGGAAAATGCTACGAAACGACGAAATGAAATTCGTCGTTGAATACTACGGAGAGCAGTTCAACGCGATAGTGAATAAGGAGGTTTCTCGGTATCTTGCACAAGGCCTTTCGGCGGAGGACATACTTGCAGCAATGAAGATGAGATACGAAGAAATCCACACAAGAGGATGGCTGAAGAAAATCAAGTCGCTCTGTGACCTGTTGAAACAAGTTGAAGGTTTCAAGAAAGTGGTGGAATATCATCTTGTGCATGGTCGTACTCCAGATGGAATCCAAGTGGGACTGAAGGCTGCGAGTTTGAACTGGACAAGTCAACAAACGCAAGCCGTTGACATCTGCATAAAAGAGTGGTTTGAAAAGAATGACGCCGAGATGTACAAGATTTTGCAGGACTGGGTGGCAAAGGGTGAGAGCTCCAGTATAGTCGTCGAATTGGTTAGAGCTCACGAATTGGATCCTCTGAAAAGCTTGAACACTCGTGACCCGTCCAACTTCATCCAAATGACTTATGACCCACAAGACCAAGTCCAAGCCACGTTCATGAAGCTACTTCAGGCAAACCTTCAGCCATTTGAACTTGGGCAGAATTTGGAAGCACATTTTGGAATTGGATGTTCCATGAAGTACTTTACCATGTACGCTGATCTTTACAAGAAGGCTGAGGTTGATCTTGTGCGAATATTGGCGACGTGGTGGCAACAAAACGTGACGCCCGACGAAGTTGCTGAAAGGCTGAAGCTGCTGGGACTTGTGCATGGAGACTCGATGAAGAAAGAGTTTCATTTCATGTACGAGAAAGCGTGGAAAAGGAGATGGCAGCCTTCACTTCGTGCAGTGTTGGATGCAGAGATATAGACGTCAAGTAAAGCCGTGATCGAATGGGTTTGAACAGTATTGCATGGCTTGGCGTCAGAAGTAAAAGCGGATTTGGAGTGTGAGCGCCTGTGCACCAGGCCTTGCCCTTTGGCTTCTTTGTGCAGCAAGACAACGACATGCAATGCTAATGCATCAAGGAGTGGACTTTTCATACGATGACAGCGTATAGAACGTTGCGTGGGTCATAGATGTAGATCGGAGCATGTGTTTTAGACTTCCCATATGTCTCAAGGCTAGCCCATCCGATGATTACAAGGCTCTGTATCGACCTACGGACCCGTCCAACGTTGTGTTCCAGAAAACTGAGACTGCACCAATACACTGTGTTCGATGAAATGGACGAGTGGTGGACACAGAAGCTTTGCTTCAACTTTTTGCGAGATACATTGGACAAGAGTTTGCTGGCGACAGCCGACTGCTCAGATGATAACGCTCGCTGCATATTGCAACTTAAGCCAAAAGGATCAGCGCATTGACAGAAGGGAGGAGATTCGAAGGGCGTAGGAGATCAGATCGAGAAGTAAACATTCGTGGCTACGGCAAAATAGTCTACTCGGGACAAGCCTCGCACAGAAAGTTGAGTCTATTTCCTCAGTCTTAAGCACGGCGTTTCTGTTTCTTCGTGAACTGAGACGGATGCCCTTCCATGACATTCATCCGCTCTCGGTTCGGTGCCATCCGCAGCTTCAAGAAGTCAATGGCACTATCCGGCAACTTCCTTGTCTGCGTCTTCTCCAAAGCTTCAAGCGTCTGCACCTGAATGTTGCCAAACGATCGCGTGTGCGTCTTCTTCTCCATCAATTTGCTCAACTCGACTTCTTTCAATGCCCGTCTCATCTCAGCACGTCGTTTTGCATCCGTCTCCGTCTCCTTTGCAGCTTCCTCCTCCTCTTTCCGTGCAGCGACAGCAGCCAATACGTCATCTGGAAGTTCCGACACCTCCGTCTGCTGCTTGCTCTTCCTTTTCCTGTTCCATCACAATGCCACCATCACTTAGTTTCAGCTACTTAGACTTCTTCTACCTCATCACACCGCAGCTCTACGCGGTCCTACGTCTTCTTCGGTAAACAAAGACCAATACCACCTTGAAAACGCACCTCTTGGTCGCCTTGGCTTGCGCACGCGCCTCGTCTTCCTGACGACGCTGTGTCAGCGCTTGCTCCGTGGCAATCTGCTTGGTCACGACTTCGGGCGCCTCATCGCTGTCACTGTTGCCGCTATCGGCAGGCGCTCTGTCCTTCGTGGCACGCATCGCTATCGTAGCTCCTGGCTCTTGTTTCGTGAGTCGAAATGTTGTCTCCATTCAACAGTTTCAGCGAATCAAAGGCTTTCATTCGATCTCTTCGCCAATCAAAAGACTGCAAGCTGAATATATGCTGACCAGCCAACCCATGGCTACATCCATGAACAGACGTCAACGAGTGCGTCAACTTGTTCTTGCCGCTGCTAAAGCTCGAGCCAATGGCGCGTTGACGCTGAAAAGTAGCAATAGTGATGTGGAATTGTTTGCACCGTTCAGTCCGTCACCCATTGCAGTGATTGACGCCGTGTGGACAAAGCTTGAGGACGCTCAAATGGCCTTAACGTCGGAAGATCTTTTGGTGGATTTAGGCTGCGGAGACGGACGCTGGTTGATCTCGGGAGTGCAACGATTTGGTTGCAATGCACTGGGCGTAGAGTTGAATGAAAACTTAGTGACGAGAGCAAGAGAACAAGTGCAAGTGCACAAGTTGCAAGCCCAGATTCAAGTGAAGATGGGCGACGTCATGGTCGCGGATATCTCGAATGCGAAACTAGTCATTGTCTACGCCTTCATGGAGTCCTTGGTAGGGATTGCAGCGAGATTGAGCGACCAGCTGAGAGATGATGCCAATGTGCTGTCCATTGGGGTGAGTTAACTAATAACATCGAGGAAATCAATGGATTCTAACGTCGTTCCTGCGCAGTTTCGGATTCCAGGGTGGACACCACAATGGAGAGAGTGTGAAAACGGATTACGCTGGTATTTCTATTGTATGAGTGAGTGTAGCTAAGAGCAAAAGTTGCATAGCCTTTGACACTCTCTCCATCTAGTCAAAGGCATTTCCTCGATACTTTTCGACTAAGTACATGCTTCGTTCAGTAGCTTAGCAAGTCGTTGCTTGACCTCTTGGACCTCAGCCAACACCAACCTATCCAGCTATAGAAACACATGACGAGTTAGACACTTTAGCTTACATTCCAGCTACGCAGCAAGTCGAATCGCACTTGTTTTCGTCGCTCCTCAATGCGTTCGGCCTTTTCAATGATCGTTTCACTAACACTCGTCTCCAATGAACGTTTGTGGTCGGCAAATTCCATGCGAAGTAGCTTTGAGAGTGACGCGGATGAAGGCAGCGCTTTCAATGACTGCGTTGTCTTGTTTAACGCCTTCCGCTTCGTCCGCTTCCTCGTCTTTGGCGTCCCTTTAGCAGGACCAACATCGATATCAACCTGAGCAGTTGATTGTGAGCAACTTGAATCAGTCTGTGAAACATCCGCGGCTTCCCCTTCGCAGGATTGCCAAGCCTGTGCAGCAAGACGATCGGCCTTCCGTTCGCTCACGTCAGTCTCGTTGAGCAGAAGACATTGTTCAGTAGCATGCAACGTGCTGTGTACCATTTTGAAATCTCTTGCGTGGGAACTTGTTTTCCAGCTCAAAAGCCGTCGATATCCTGTCGCCGTGTCAACCTTGAGCTTTGAATCGCTCGACAATGACAATGCTCGTCTAGTGTTCACCAAGGCCAAGCGCTGGTTTTCTTCTGGATCCACATTCGGCCTTTGTGCTGCGTCAATTGCCGTAGTAATTTCAGTCTTGCTAGCAATGATCGACTGCGGACTCTCTGGACTCGACTCTGACGTGTTGGCAGGTTTGCTAACCTGGTACTAGACACACGAAGACAACGTCAGCAATACTCTAGCAGAGAAGCGGTCAAGATACAAGTTACCTCGGTAGCACATGCGACACAGACGCTGTCCGCTTTGTAGATGTCTGTCAAGCCGTGACGTAGACAAAAGCCATCGTGCAACGTCGTGGGTTCTTCCTTGAATGCGTGGAAGACCTTACGCCGTGTCAATATCGCTTCAAATGCAAGCTCTCGGAATTCTACACAAAGACATGACGACATCGTGTGAGGTGCATCAAGACTCGAGAGAAAACCCCTTCACAACATACGCTCATAGCTCATTTCACCAGAGCCGACTTGGTCGAATCGTGCTAATGCGTCAATCATGACGCTACTCTCCATAAGCGAATGAAGAAGTGTCCGTACTGCTCGATGCCGTTGTTGCTTGACGAGCTTGGCAAGAATGTCGACATCGTCCTGCGTTAGTGCTTCGCACGTACCAATCTCCGAGTTCAGAAGCTCATCAGAACAAGCGGATGTGTGCTCTAGGAGGCATTTGGCAAGCGAGCGCAGTTCGGCAATCTCAATGTATCCGTTGTCCAGTGACTCCATTTGCTCGAACAGCTCACATAGGCCAAGAGCCAAAGTCTTTGCACGAAAGTCGCCAATTTCGACGGCAATGACGGCCCCACGGTCTTCTTCGACCGGCTTCAGACACGTGTCAGACTGCGTGGTTTCATTGCTCGTAGCACCTCCAGTAGCAACTTCCCAGTGTCGAATAGCGCGGTTCCAAACCGCTCGTTGCTCGGGGAGACATCGGCTTTGAGTGCGTGAGATGGAGCGCCATCCGCTATCGTGTTGCCAAAATGGCTCGAGCAGCGATTCAAGAGCTCGTGCATCCACTCGAACAGGTAAAAGGTGGTTCTCACTCAGTACAAGGAGAAGCTCTCCAAGCAATGCCAGCATTGGGAGATTACCGGGCTTTGCCTCAGTCAGTAGATGGTCCAAGGAGTATCTCTGTGTGAGTTGGAATCTACTTGACAAGTTCCAGCTTAACGACGACGCCGAGGGCACACACAGTGTGGACGTGGACATTGCAAAGCTTGTATAGCGTAGAATGACAGCAAGCAATACGATCGGAAAGTTGCTGATCGCAGCGTCTTCAGCTAGACAGGAAAGAATCCGTCTCGCTGCCACACACGTCGTCGATAAAGTCATGCTGGCATCCATCGAGTGCTGTAATTGAGCTTCGGAGTCCAATCGAACTTGGTCGAAGCCGTGACTTCCAGCGATATCACCACCGGTCAATGCCGATTCCTGCGCTGTCTCGAGCCCGTTCTTTGCCTTTGTTGCGCTTGATCTTGTAAGTACATGGCGAGGTGTTGTACTTGGGCCTAGAGACGCGGTTGTAGGTTCCCCAAAGTCTGCATTGCTTGCAAGTTGTGGATCGGAAAATGACGTCGACATGGCTGCGATTGCGGCATGAGGTTTGGATGGAGCAGCTCCTTTCCGACGAGTACCACGAACATGACGATGATGCATGGGCAATGTCTTGGTGTATTCAGAGGGCATGAGCGCATTGATCCAGTCCTGAGGCACTGTCAATCCACCGATACAATAGGATTGAGGAGGCCAATACACTCCTCGTGGTACTTCTTCTTCAAGGAAAACAAGGTCACGCAAGACATCACGGACATGACCAAGTGGCACGGGGTCAATCACTAAGCCGACCGTCACCTTTAGCGTAAGGAGACCGCAAGTTGCAGTGTGAAGTTCCAATAGGTACTCCGTGCGGCTTTCCGAGCGTGGCGAGTTTTCAAACCACTTTGCAGTCGTAATCACTGTCCGCAGTGGGAGCAACGTATACCCAAAGAACTCGTCCTTTTCCCGGTAACGCTGTGGACCTCGACAGGAGCTATCGGGATGCTTGAAGCTATCACGTCTATCGTCCTCATCGTTCTCTGGAATCTCATGACGTGAATGAGCTTTTGCTTTCAATTTGATCAGAAGTCTCTTGTGGGCACAAAAGTCCCGAAACGCGCTTGACGTCGCACAGAGGTAATGTACGCGTGCTTCACAAAGCTGCCATCGATTCGGAGTGTGCATCTTACTTCCCTCGAGCGGCACCTGCGTGACATTCTGACCAAGTTGATACTCTAAGAAAAAATCCGTTGCTACCAAGTCAGGTCCAGCATCTTGAAGCTCGTGGAAGAAGAATACGAGTCGAAGCTGCTTCGAGGTTGGATCCATGTCAGCACCGTGCACGGGTTTCAAGGCGCTCCACGTTAGTCGTAGTTCGGGTGAATCTGTTTGTAGGAGAAGAGAAGACGGCGTTCTTTCCGCTTGAAAAGCTTCGAGGGCATCGAGCACAGTCTTTGGAGCTTCTGGACGGATTCGAAGCTCCGATGAGAGCCCTTGAGATCCTGCTAAGCCGGAAGCGGCTGATATCGTCATACAAACTCCACTGAGATCCGTCGTTGAGCCACTTACTGCCTCATTGGTGCCTTCTAGTCGATGGCTATACGTTGTTGTAGCGGGTGAAAAGACATCATGGAGTTCACGTGCTATCTGTTGGACTCGGTTTTGCTCCTGGTAAATGCGATAGCATAGCATGCAGACGGGAAAGTCACAGACATCACGCAATTGGGACTTTCGCACGTAGCTGACAGCAAGTTCCCACACGGGGAGACAAACGCCACGCTGTCGTAAGAGATAGATGGTATCGAGGGCCATCGTGAGCGTCATGCGGAATTCCTTGCTCACTGATGGCGTGAGGGACGTGGTTTGGTACTCGTTGTGCTCTTCACTGCTTTGTCCGTTGATTGTAGCCTCCACTTGGCTTTGGAATGTCGAAGAAAGCTCACAGGAGCAGCTACAAAGGAAGCAGATGCGGGCGTTTGACGTGTTATTGACCTCACTGCCGCGCAGTACTGACGCATCCCGTTGAGGTGAGCTACTTCCGTCAACGTCATTCCTTTTCAACTCGTTGCTGCTTCGACCTTGCTTTATGCGGAGAGCATCGTGGATGAGCACAGCGGAATCTCGAGAATCAAAGCATCCATCGTCACGCGGCAGCTCGATAAAGCTCGAGGCTTGGAAATCCACGACCCGAGTGAGCCACCAGACGCCAGACGTGTCCTTGATAAAGTCCACAGTCATGGAATGGAACCGCATTGTCGGCAGCTGTAGCTGGACATGGTCAACAATGCGTGAAGTGGCCTGAACACCTTCGGCAATTGCTGCTCCACGTAGCTTGGGCCATCGTGCGCATGACAGAGCGTCCGGGGAGACTGTAACGCAATAGATACATGCCGTTTGCGCGGCTGTAACCATTGCTGCTTCAAACGCGTCATCCTTTGCCTCCATTGTAGCTGTAGACAAGCTGTTGGGTGGAACGACGACGGGATTGTCCGCTGGAGCTTTCGTGCTCTTCAAGCTACACTACCAAATCATGAATTGAACAACACGTCAAGTAGATTAAGACAAGGAGCTTGGATACTGTCGTACCTGCTTGTTAGATTGACTGCAAAGCACTTTCGTTCTTGCTTGCACCAAAACACGCGATAGACACTGGCCTGAGAGCCACGACAATGTACAAACTGCTGAATGCAGGTAGGCCGTTCGCACGGCACAGCGAGCACAGACTCGAGTGTTTGTCGCGTCAAGACGACCACACTTCCACCCGTAAAGCGATTGCTACCTTTCCAGCCAGCAACACTTCGTACCGCTAATGGTGACTCACTCTCGTTGCTACCTGCAGGACTTACACTAAGCTCCGTCTGAAGCTTTTCTCGCCATAGCACCGTCTTTTCTTCTCGCATGACATTGCCCTGGGCATCGGTACGCAGCCAAAGCACCAGCTCTTGGGCACTCGAGCGTTCACAGACGACAGTTAATGGTAAATTCAGTCGCAACTTGCGCTGATACGTGGTGCTAGGACCACCAGTTTCGGGAAGACTACGCCCAAGGTCAGTGGTCCCAATTGGCTGCAAGTACTTGTAGAAAAACTGCAGTGGCTTGACTTGATGAGGACATGGAAAGGTGGCAAGAGGCTAGACATGAAGCAAACGAATGAGCTCCAGGCACGAGCAAATCCCAAACGTCACCAACTTACGCTCGTGGCATACGCGTCAGGAGGCAATCGCTGACCTAATTTTCGCTCATCGTTTGCTGCTGTTTCCTCCATGCTGGGCTTAATTTGCCATAAAGCTGTCGACATTTGCTGCACTTCCGACCGCAGACGCTCGCTTAGGGATTCAAAGCGTTGTCGCTGGAACATCCTAAAGCCCAAGTCTTACGCAGTCAGTCGCATGAGCCCTAAAAATACGGAACACCATTTCAAGACCAAGTAGAAGACGTTCAATGCAATTCCTTCAAATGGTAAAGACACTTTAGCGTGTGGTTTATTCAAATAAGAGCTAGCGAGAAGTACGACGAGCTTCTCCGTGATTCAGTAGGATACGTCAATGTCAATGATACGTTGGAAACGGCCTTGAACGCAACGTTTTCCTGCATTCACAACTGTGTGGGATTTAGTTGACTTCGCTCTTTGTCTCGTCTTTGGTTTCCGTCGTGGTTTGAACAACCTTTGCTGTAGATTTCTCAACGCTCGTCTTTGGTGCACTAGGCCACGTGTTGTAGAGTACGACTGCTGCGGATACGCAGCCGATGGACCCAATGATACCGTCATGCAACTTGGTGCCAGTGATTCGTTCCGATAGTCTCACGCCTGTCGTGTTGGATGATACGATGAGGTCGCATGTCACCTTGAGCACCGCAAGCAGCTTCTTGAAGCGGCCGCTCTTGAGTGTTTCCAATTGAGCCTCTAGTGCCTCTACGCGTGTGGCATCATCCTCTGATGCTAGAATGTCTCTCACACACTTTTCCTTTTCCACGTCAGCATTGAGGTTCTCCATGGCGATCCAGAAACCTGCTACATTGGCACAGAACCACATGATGCCTCCACGACGCGACAGCATGTCAGCGTCAAAGTGGAACACTTTGGCCTTGCTGGTGAAGGCCATATTGTCCGTGAGAAAGTAGCCCAGCATGCCAACGTTCTGGATAAACTGTAGATAGCGCTGTCTTTCGGACAGACTCTTGTTACTGGACAGCACCTGAAGCTTCTTGTAATACGTGACGCTTTTGCCCAATCGAAAGGCCTTCCTGGACTGCTGCATGACCTTGTAAAGAGCATGGAGACGCTGTCCCACGTCGCTCTTGGGATCAGCTGAAAGGATGTAGAAGGCCAGTGCTCGACTGCCGTATTGCAGGATCTGGACACGTTGAATGACTCGTTAGAGAGCTCAGACGTGATATCGTCGAAAATGCAACATGACTGACCTTGGAGAGCTTGTCTCGGCCTTCTAGACAGAAGGCCAGCTTGATGAAGGTGTCCAGGGAGACTGAGGCTTTTACACTCATGACGTTTGTAGCGAACACTTGACGGTGAGACGAATGAAGACTTGGTTAATGTGCGTCAGGTAGCTTAGCTCCTCAACTTGAACTGCTTGTGACGCGGATATTGGACTAAGTACGCCCAATGGATCTCACTAACGTATTTCAGTAGCTTACTTGCGCTATAATTATGAATCTCTTGCCTTTGTATTTGCTATATTAAAAATAAGAAGTATGGCGTATAGAGTGCTGAAAGAATAAGTGTAAGCGCTGAGGAAATTATCTCATGGTGTCATTCGTATTGAGGGCAACGACATTGCATAAAGAGAGAACACTATCGATCGCTGGCACTGAGAACACCATACAAGTAGAGCGCGGGGCTAAACATACAATAGACGCGCAATGCCCCTGCATTCGTAGCCGCCTATAAACTTGGTAAGTCAAGGGATCAGATATGACGAAATCAAGTATGACAGCCCGCTTATTGTACCACGCTGGCGAATGTGCACTTTGGACCCATATTTTGTGAGTTTTGTGAGAGATGCTCTGTGTATATTTTCTTGCAATGGCGCCTCGGCTGTAGTCTCAGCCCACGTCATCGAAAAAGCTCGTCGTTTTACACCGACAGTGTCAGCAAAGATCTTGAAAACACCCTGACAACGTGGCCGGAGATGAAATCGGTCACCTTGACCGCACAAATTGCCACTTTTTTACTTTGGCTCAGCGATGAACTCGGGGACGCGATAGCACCAAAGACTTCTAGAAACGATATTGTCATGCGGCATCACACTGTATGCAATCAGATCGGCGTTCCTATAAAATGGTGCATCTGATGCACATACGACATGTGTGCACTCGTCTTGAACAATCCAAGAAGTATATTTTCCAATCAGAACGGTTCGCTGAAACCAAAGCGACAATAAAGACTGCGACTTATGAGCCACACAATCACAACGGCTGTGTCTGCATTTCACATAGTAGAGCGCCTCAAGATGCCAGACTTTCGTCGACATCGGTAAGCAATAGCAATCAATTCATGACCAATACGCTTCGTTTTTACTAGCGCCCATAAACTCCATCTTGTAGAGCAAAATCAAGCAGGCACTACTAGAGGGAAAGAGCTATCCCACATACATCGCACATGGGAACATGCATGATCTTGTGATGGTGTATCAGAGTAAGCCTCTGCGTAGCGTGTCGATGCTGATGCACATTTCTAGCGAAAAGGTCTCTAAAAGCCCATAGCTGGTGGAACATTGGCGCAAAAAGTACCCTCGATGCTCTTATATGCAAAGTCTGCTGACGTACGGAGATGATGTTGCCTAGAGTAATACTGGTTTCATTTTTGTAATTGGTATATACTAACTCTGCGTATTCTGAGGTGGTATATAATTCATTTATCATGGTATAAGAGTACATGAGGCACCTCACAGTATCAAAAAATGCTGTTGTGCGGATGGTGTCCGAGTCTCAAAAAGACGAGCTAAAACGGGTAGTTACTTGATCCTATGAAGAAGGCATGCCTGTGAAAGCCATTCTTAAAGGACTACAAGAGGAACAGAACGGACTTGCACACGGAGAATGCCGATTTATTCATATTCTATTCAATGCTTTGTACAAGGAGGCCCTTGTCAAGGCGAATGCAACGGTTGATGAGGGCCTACGACAAGGCCTTTCGTAGGCAAAAACCAGCTGTGATGTACTATATAGTACATTATTACTGCCTCTAACGGAGCTTATGCATCCAGTACCACTCGTCCTATCACCTAATATTCCATTTGCTTTACCACAGAGTAACGACCTTGCTCTTCTTCTTTCCCCACTACCAAAGAGATGGACTTTGCCACTGTCTTTTAAGCATGACTTGGTATCATTCTACCATAACCATGACGTACGAGAACAGCGTGACAATTATTTAATCAGGCATCGAATCTGATGCCGACTATGGCTGGGACCTCCCACCAGCGAATCTGCTCGGATGCCCATAAAGCAAAGTGCGACAAGTTACTAGTCGGTCTGGACTTGCAAAGTAGTACTTCAAGATTTCAACCAGATGATCGCATAAACTCAGATATCTATAATATATTGAAGCAGTTATTTCGGCAAGCTTTTATCTTCAAATGTAATGATCACCCATCGAGGTCTCGTGTTTGTGGCGTACGTTGAGTTGAAGTCAGCAATAGACGTTGCGAAGAGGGTGAAGCTGGATGAGCAGGTTGATGTCTCATGGTCGGGTCGATGGGTGGGCTCACCCGATCGTTTGCTTACATGACTCAAATTTATGAGTCTAAAAGATCTGGGGCGATTCTGAGCCATATAAAAGAACACTCGAACGAGACATGTTTGCCTCGTCACTCAAAGTTTCTGACGTTTTCCGCTCAATCGACGAGTCAGATGAGCCGTAGTTTATGCGCATTCAGCGAGTTGGTTATGCCTCGATGGCACGAAGCACTGCTATTGGACGAAGGTCCGCTTTTCGCTATTGCAGTGGCGGCATAGCACGTCGCAGATTCCGCGATCCGCTTCAGCACGTCGAACTAAGGACGAAGATACAGCGAGCACTCGGAAAGGCACAGATATGCAGGCACGTGATACATCGGTACTCGGAAGGGCAAAGATAGGCAGGCACGTGATGCATTGTACTCAAACGGCTTTAGTGGATGGACAACGTTATGCTGTCCTGTCCTTCAACTGTCAGTTAATGCGCACGACCATATGTCAATCGAACAGTAAAATAGAACTGAATCAGCGTTTTAGTAACTGCTGCATTATAATGTACTAAACCCATTATTATCGAAGAATGGTGAAGACACTCATAAAAGAAGAAACTGGGCTACTTTGATTCTCAGTCTGGAAATATTGCATATGTTCTATTTTACAAGTTCGATTGACATATGGGTCGTGCACATTAACTGACAGTTGAAGGACTTGGACAGCATAACGTTGTCCATCCACTAAAGCCGTTTTGAGTACAATGTATCACGTACCTGTCTGTCTTTGCCCTTCCGAGTGTCACGTGCTTGCATATATGTGCCTTTCCGAGCGCTCGCTGTATCTTCATCCTCAGTTCGACGCACTACTTGCTATTTTGGCTCTGCGGAAGCAGATCGCGGAACAGCAGATAGTCTGCGACGTGCTATGCCGCCACTGCAATAGCGAAAAGCGGAAGCACTTTCGTCCAATGGCAGTGCTTCGTGCCATCGAGGCATAGCCAACTCGCTGAATGCGCATAAACTACGGCTCATCTGACTCATCTGACTCGTCTGACTTGTCGATTGGGCACAAAGCGTCAGAAACTTCAAGTGACGAGGCAAACATGTCTCGTTCGAGTGCTCTTTTATATGGCTCAGAATCGCCCCAGATCTTTTAGACTCATAAATTTGAGTCATGTCTAATTGTGGAAGCTAACAAGCGCGCGAGTCGTTAAATGTTGGAGCTTCATTCTATTATTTACTTCACATCCACAACCATCAATTCCACCAATCGACTCGATCATGAGACTTCAACGTGCTGAGTCAACTTCACCATCTTCGCGGCGTCTATCGCTGACTTCGGCTCAACGTACACCACTAACGCGAGAGCTCAATGGCTCGTCGTCTCCTGCTCAACCATCGCACGACGCGTACTTCCGCATCGATGAAGCTGAAGTGGGGACGGCCAAGACCTATGACCTACCAGTAGACCACCAACAGTTTGACAGGGCAACGAAGATCAAGCCGACCAGCATATTGCGACCTCATATGCGCATCTTTTACCTGTCGTGGATATCGGGCATCATGGGCTTCTTTGGCTGGTACGCCATTCCGCCTCTTATGCCTGTGCTCAAGACGCATCTAGGACTCACGGAAGGAGAGGTGCTGAACTCCGACATTGCTAGTACAGCCAGTACGATCATTTCTCGTATCGCATCAGGCCCATTGCTTGACCGATTTGGTCCGCAAGCAGTACAGAGCGCTGTGCTCTGGCTGGGTGCAATTCCTGTTGTAAGTGCTGCCTTTGTCAACTCAGCTACGAGCTTACTCATTGTTCGCTTTTTCATCGGACTTGTGGGCTGCGTCTTTGTATCGAGTCAGTACTGGACCACCATCACATTTGCTCGCAATGTGGCTGGGACGGCCAACGCCATTACCGGTGGATTGAGTGTCTCGGGCATTGGGTTTGCTTTCCTGGTACTGCCTTTTGTCTACGATGCCATCACTTCTAGCAGTTATGTGTCGGAGGACCTGGGCTGGCGACTGACCATAGCCTTGCCGGCCGTTTTGATGATTGTCATGGGGACCGTGATCCGCTTCTCTGTCGACAGTTGCCCTACACGTGACTTCCAGGCGCTTATGAGGACCAAACGACAAGCAGAGCAAAACGATAGAGCTGCTTCTGTCGAGATAGACACCAGCAATAGCTCAAGTGCCCTCCCAGTGACACAGTCGCATGCACGCGAACAGCCAAAGGCTATGAGCATGCTCGAGTCTTTCAAAGTCGTGCTAACAGACTCGAACGTCTTGATCATGATTGTGCAGTACGCAGCTTCTTTCGGCACAGAGCTCCAGCTGAACAACATGGGCGCTCTCTACTTTTACACACAGTTCACCAAGGAGGACTGCTCGCCAACTAACAGCAACGTCTGCTACTTGCTGTCAAAGACCAATGCTGCCACGGTGGCATCGTCGTTCGGACTCATGAACATATTTGCTCGCGCTCTGGGTGGCTTGGCCTCAGACAAAGTGAACCGCCGATTCGGTATGCAAGGTCGTCAGTGCGTGCAGTGCGCGCTCTTGTGTGTACTGGGTGTATTGGTCATCACGTTGAGTCAGCTGGAGTCAATTGGCGCTTGTGTTGCATTCTACGTGCTCGTCGCTATCGCTGCGCAGGCGACGGGCGGTTCTACGTACGGCATTGTACCATACTTGAACGAGCAGCACACGGGAACTGTCAATGGTTTGGTCGGTGCCGGTGGCAACTTGGGCGGTGTGATCTACGGCATCATTTTTCGCGGCACTGAAGAGTACAGCACTGGGCTACGGTACACAGGTATCATCATCTTGGCTTGTGCACTGCTCACCCCGTTGCTTCGGTTCTCACGCTTGGAGAAGAGCCAGAAACCAAGCATCGCACACGAGTCTCCCAGCGACGCTCACAAGAGACCACAGCACAGTGTAGCTTGAAGAAGAGCTCTCTGTTCGTACGAGTAAGTAACTACATTAAGAAGTATGGTATCCACTGACGAGCTGAAGTCAGACTGGACGAAGAATTCAATCAAGTAAGACAATTGTAACGTTGTATAGCTCAGCTCAGCTCTTCTCAGCACTCAGTCTCGTGTGTCCATCTATGAGCTCTGTACCTTGTAGCTTAGAGCTCCTTCATCGTTGAGCAAATTGACCTGACGCTTCCACGCGATGAAGGAGCGCCAAGTGATCACGTCGAACAATTTTCATTCTACACAGTCACCACAGCATTTCGTGTCACGATTTGTGCGAGATGGTGACTAAGAAGACAAGAGCGCACCTGTGAACGAGCAAGG
>NQFO01001929.1:0-10396 GCA_003991265.1 Pseudoperonospora humuli
ATACACATGTATATCCATGGACATTATCTTGTAGATTCTCAGTCAGACGACGTGCTAACAAAAGACGCGTCAATGTCTGGACACGGCACCGTTTGTACGGAAGAGCCTGTTGCATGTTCTCGCGCCACGTCGATCGGACTCATGGTCCGAACTGTCTTCAGACATAGGCCACAAAAACTGACCTTACGCTGTTCAAGCTGGTGATCAGAGCCGACAAAAGTCAACTTGCGTCGAATCCGACACGAGCGACATAGATGCCCTGTACACAACTTGCATGTACTGCTTTTGCGTTTGCCATAATCTCCCATTCGCAGCTTTGTAATTGAAGTCGTGCAAGTGGTACACACGCCTGGTCGAATCGATGTGCCTTACTCCTTCTCTCCTGCGTAGCGTCTCGCCAGCATCCATGTCATTTTTTTCATCTTGCTACAGTGCGCGTACTTGAGCGTCGTGAGGTAACACGTGGCGATACTAGGCATCACAAAAGTCTTGATCTTGTCACCACTCGGATCCACAATGCCCGAGCCATACAGCTCCACCGTGCCAGGGCCTAGCTGTCGGAAGATGCAGCACACTGTGATATTCGCTCGAACACGACCAGGCAACTCCTTTGTTTGCGGAAAGTCCACCGAGTGGAAGGTCATGACTCCTATACGCTCGCCGGTTGACAGATACACAACCTTCGTGCACTCGAGGTAGACGTAATCGCGATTCTTAACCAGTGATGTCGACGCAAAAGGAAGGTCGATCTCCATCCACTTGACTACCATGGACTTGAAAGGTTCTTTCGTAGTGGGCACTTCAAGCGATGCTAGTACCGCACCTCCACTCATGTCTTCGACGTAAGAAGCCTTGATGCGCATGGATTCAAGTGTTGGATTCACTGCACCAAACATGCAGTCGTCGACCGTTCCCCAAGTGACTCCAGTCATCAAAAACTCGGGATGGGCTATCTTGATGCCATCCTGAGAGGTCCGAGTCACTGGATTGCGTTCAAGGTACACCCGCACATCATCTTTACTTTTGATGAGCTTCCACTTGTTTGACTCTGGTTTCGCATTGCTTCCCACAACGAACGCTTTATACTTTTCAACGTTCTGCTCGATAAAGTTGTGGCCAAATTCTTTGAGACTGTCCGTATCAGCATCAGAGAGAGAAAGTTCCTTGAACGGATTGACGACGAAGCGGTCTTTGCCCATCGTTTCTCGATTACACTGAAAGTTTGTTATCGAGCGTCAGTGCTTCTGCTACAAGATCAGAGAATCGGAGAATGGTAATAGCAGCGTATACTCATACGGCCAAAAGGTAGAGTAGCAAGTCTTTTATCGCATGTTAATGAAAAACAGAAGGCTACAAAAAGCGACTTTATCATTGAAAATGTCCTCGAGCTTTCATCAATAAATGGCCATTCGGGGACCACATTAGAGTCCTCCTTTGTTTGCACTGTTAAGCACGAGATGGCATTTGGACACGTGGGACAGCGACTCGGGAACAACGACGACGGTGATTGAAGTCCACACACAAGTTTAGCGTGAACATCAGAAATAGCAGTCGTCTATTACAATCATGGCGAAAGTTTTCACGAAAGGCGGAGGTTACAGTAATTATGACGTGTCGACTTAATACAATCTACCGTCCAAGACGCAGCGTTCGTGCTATCTTTGATGTCTTGAGCTGTGGGAAACAATCAGGATGTATCAGGTGCAAAAAGGTGCTGATTAGTAAACGACGGACCAGAAGAAAGGAGAAACCTCGAAAGAGCTTGCATGGATGTATGTGTGCGACCGTATCAATGAAAGGGGCGTGGCTGAAGGAAGTGCCGAAGAAATGCGCATAAGGTTTTAAGGGTGCGATGGAAAAGAGGATAGGAGTGCCGAGCCAGGGCGCTCGCACTGTTTTCTATAACACATACGTCACGCCTCTTAATGATGTTGACAAGATAAACTTCTTCAGGCTGTTGTGGGATAGAGGCCCGATCGCCTCTTATCGAAACCAAGTAA
Organism: Pseudoperonospora humuli; assembly: GCA_003991265.1. NCBI lineage: Eukaryota > Oomycota > Peronosporomycetes > Peronosporales > Peronosporaceae > Pseudoperonospora > Pseudoperonospora humuli. The sequence continues at coordinate 2,001 of NQFO01001929.1, forward strand.
CATACGACGTCGACAAGGCGTTGATTCTGCGGCTCAGACCAAAGACAGAAGACGAAAAGAAATCTGCCGAGAAAGCTGTGCTGAAGACGCGCGCGACGTCATTAGACTAGATCTTTGAATACAGACCTTGTGAGATGCTGAAAGAGTGATCCTTTATTCACGGCAAGAGCGGCAGCCACGTAGGCCACACCGTCAACAACGCCGTAAATCAAAAGAAGAAGAAGAAAAGTAAGAGTTGATAGATAGCCCCCTCCCGATCCTAAGCGTCGTAGTGACCATGATATCACGCAAGTGACTACGCATCACTCAAAAGTGCAAGCGACACGATGTTGCATCTGATTCGGCTGCTATACTTGATACAAAGTAGCAAACAATTCTGCGCAGACCGGCCATTCTTCAAGTAAACGTTCATTTTGAAGCGCATGATTTGCGATCAATGCAACAGCGTTGATCCTTGTTCCAACGATTAGAAGAGTTGTGGAGTCTCGAGTAAATGCGTCATTGTAAAGGACATGGTCCTAATCACAGGATTAAAGCAGAGCAAGGAAGCGGTACGTGGAGACGTTTGTCGGTGCTACATGTTGAGGCTGAAGTGGCAGAGTCAAAGTCCAGTTGGTAGACCTCTAAATGATGATTAAATATCGCGTATAATTCTATTAAGATATCCAGATGTGGCAGCATCTGGACTCAACAGATAAAAACAGAAACTCAAGCCTTTATAAACAAAATAGCATCTGATTCTTCTGCAGATACATGCTTTCATACAGTCTACTAAACACTAAGAATCAATCGCAGCAGCATCACTTACCATCTACCTATTATTCCATTTAATCGTTTTCACAGGTTATTAAACCCTTTTCTTTCGTGACTATTTCTGTCTCATTACCTATTTCAATTTGCCCTTTTCACTCACTATACAACCAGACAGTCATCTCTGTGGCAGTCTCAGTCTCAGTCTCCAGTTGTCGAGATGTCCCAGTCACCGGACGAGCGTGGCGGACGTACGCCCACTGCGTCCTACGCGTTACTTCATCAATCGTCTTCCTTTCAAGGCGATAAACAACCTGATAATGTCCTCGGTAATGACCTCGTGGATGCACAAGTGGACGACATTGAAGAGCTAAGTCCGACTACGGCAGATGTCAAGGTGATGGCTACATCAAGTGACCACGTCGATGAATATCGCTATGTGCATTTGAATGCACCCGAGCGGAATGCCGCCTTGGGCTATTGCAGTAATTTGGTCATTACGAGTCGCTTTACCGTGTACAATTTCCTCCCCAAACTTCTCTTCTACGAGTTCAGTAAGCTCGCGAATGCCTATTTTCTCATCATTTCCATCATGCAGACAATTAAACCCATTTCAAACACGGGTGGCTTTCCTGCGTCCTTGCCTGCGCTTTCGATCATCGTGCTCATTGACATGTTCTTTGCTTGTATGGAAGATTATAAACGCCACAAAGCCGATTCCATTGCCAACAACATGGTGTGCTACAAATTTATACACAATGAACGGCGGTTTGAGCCCACCAAGTGGCATTCGTTGCAAGTGGGGGATGTGATCAAAGTGGCGAATCGAGACCCTGTGCCAGCCGATTGTGTCATTCTTGGAGCTTGTGAACCTGATTTGAGCAATCCGACGGGAATTTGTTATGTCGAAACCAAGTCTTTGGATGGAGAGACGAATTTGAAACTTCGACAAGGACTTGAAGCGACGTATACGACGTTGCTTAGTGATGCCGCTGTAGGAGATTTAAAGGGGACGGTGGTGTGTGAAATGCCAAACAATTCCATTCATCGCTTTAGCGGGTCGTTGACGCTGGAAGGAGGACAGAAGGAAGTCATTACCACGAGTGCAATTGTGCTGCGTGGCTCTACGCTACGCAATACCGAGTACATTTACGGACTCGTAGTGAACACTGGTCCTGACACGAAAATCATGATGGCGTCATCGTCCGAGCCCATGAAATGGAGCAATATGGAGCGGCGTTTGAATACGCAAATCCTTTACATTTGTGGCCTTATGGTTGTTCTGTGTCTTGCAGGCGCAATCTTGTCCATGTTCTGGAACAGTCGAAACTTGGACGATGATCCGCACGACAGAGCGTGGTATTTGTACGATGAAGCCTCGACGGCTGTCCAGTCTCCCGTGGGCAACTTTTTCATCATGGTACTCTACTACTTTTTGCTCTTGAATTCGTTCATTCCCGTATCCTTGTACGTGAGCATGACCTCGGTCAAGTTCATGCAGTCGTACTTTATGAACAATGACTTGGACATGTACCATGACGAGACGGACACGCCGTGTCAAGTCCGTACAATGTCTTTGAACGAAGAGCTTGGACAGATTGACTACATTTTCTCCGACAAGACGGGCACACTAACGTGCAACATTATGGAGTTTCGCAAGTGCTCCATCAATGGCGTAGCCTATGGATTGGGCGAGACCGAGGTCGGCATTGCAGCGAAAAAACGTCAGCAGGAAGAGATGCCGCTCACGTCTTCCTTTTACGCTGTGACTCCCGGTAATGGCTCATTGAAAAAGGACCGTATTGACAACATTGCGCTTGACTCGCACGACGTTCCTACGGATCGTGTGATCAAGGCGCCGTTCGTCAATTACCAGGACGATTCGCTCTTTGAAGCCTTGGCACAGAAGGACAGTGTCCAGGCAACTACCATCAAGACGTTTTTCGAGCACCTTGCTGTTTGCCACACTGTAATGCCAGAAAAAACGTCAGACAATAGTCTTCGCTTGAGTGCGTCTTCTCCAGATGAGCAGGCGCTAGTAGCGGCAGCAGCTTGCTTTGGCTACAAATTTGTAGCTCGTGGTCCTGGAAAAGCGATGGTGGAGTATTTCTCCTGTCTTGATCATCCGGAAGAAATGAGCTGCAATCAACCGGTTGCTGGACACTCTGTTGGTACTTACGAGATTTTGGAGGTGCTGGAATTCAACAGCACGCGGAAGCGCATGTCCGTCATTGCTAAGGGACCAAATGGGGATCTAAAGCTTTTCTGCAAGGGAGCCGACACTGTCATGTACGAGCGTTTGAGGCCAACTAGCGACCCCGTTGTCAAACAAACGCGTAATCTGACGCTACAACACATGGAGCAGTTTGCGTCGGAAGGATTGCGTACGCTTGTGATTGGCTCCACTGACGTTGATCCACAGTTCTTTGAGTCGTGGGTACTTCAATATCGTGCAGCGATTAACGATATGCATCAGATTGATCTACGTCGCAATGGTGAAGACAACGACATTGATCGACTGATGGAGAAGATTGAGGTGAATCTGGACATCTTGGGCGCTACAGCTATTGAAGACCGTCTACAGGCTCAAGTTCCCGACACGATTTACAAGCTGCGGCAAGCGTCAATCAAGATTTGGATGCTTACGGGCGACAAGGAGGAGACGGCCATCAACATTGGGTTTGCATGCCGGTTGTTGACCACGGACATTGAACGAATTGTGATTTCAGCAGATACGCACACTGACTTGGCTGCTATTAAGGCAGAGCTAGAAACTTATGCGCGCGAAGACGACAATGGCAATACACCTGCATCGACACCTTCTGGAGCTCAGAGTGCTGCATCGGTTCATTCGGAGCCACGACGAGACTCAGTTACGCACCGCAACCGCAACAAAAGACTGACTCGTCTCGAAAGTATCGCCGAGAGACCTCAGCAGGACTTGAGCTTGGTCATTGATGGGGAAACACTCGAGCTGGCACTGGACAAATGTCCTGAGCTCCTCTTGAAAGTTGCCGAGAAATGTGTGGCAGTGATTGCGTGCCGTGTCTCGCCTGCACAAAAGGCTCAGCTTGTACGCCTTGTTCGTGATAATAATCCAAAGATTCGAACGCTGGCAATTGGTGATGGTGCGAACGATGTGTCAATGATTCAAGCTGCGCACGTGGGCGTTGGCATTTCTGGCCAGGAAGGCATGCAAGCAGCCAACTCGTCGGACTATGCAATTGCACAATTCAAGTTTCTCTCGCGGCTGCTACTGGTCCATGGCCGCTGGAATTACGTACGCATGGGCAAGTTGATCTTGTACATTTTCTACAAGAATGTTATCCTCAACTTGACGCAGTTTTGGTACATGATTTACACGGGCTACTCTGGTCAAAAGTTCTACCTTGAGTGGGGACTGCAGGGCTACAACCTGCTCTTTACGTCCTTGCCAATCATCCTCGTGAGTACTTTTGAACAGGACGTGCCCGCGTGCTTGGCCCACGATTACCCATTGCTTTATCGAATCGGGCAGGAGAATACGAGGTTCAATACCAAAGTTGTATGGGCGTGGATCACGTCGTGTGTATGGGAATCGCTGATTATCTGCTTTGGCGTCGTGCACGGTATGCGGCACTTGGTCGAGAGAGGTGACACTCCTACGATGTGGGTCTACGGCTCGACATCGTTTACGATCGTGTTGATTGTCGTGACGCTGAAATTGTGTCTGCATCAGCAAATGTGGTGGCCCATTCACATTGGCATTTACCTTGTGTCGTTCCTGCTCTGGATTGGCATTGCGGCTTTCATTTCAAGCGGTGGCTCTGTGAGTTCGTCGTACTGGAATGGCGTGTTTTCAAACACGTTTAGCGTCGATGCGTTTTGGCTCGTGGTGCCTTTGCTGGTCGTTGCCGCCTTATCGCGTGACTTTACGTGGAAGGGGTACACGAGGATGTTTCGACCGTCCTACAAGCACTTGGCGCAAGAGGTGAATGCGTTTGGCCTCACCCACATTGCCGACCAATTGCTCACCTTTCCTCCCGCAGAAAAGATTCCCGAGGATGCAATTGGTGGCGAGGCGGGCCGCATCACCAGTGCGTCACTCTTGAGCTCAAGCATGCGCCATGTGGGCGTCACCAAGCCACTTGCTCCTGCCGTCGTGATGGCGTCTCGACCGTTAGTCGGTCGTCTTGGCAGTCGTCGCTCAGCGACAAGAGGAAGCGCTTTCAGCTACGACGCAGAGAGTGTCATGGTGGAGTCGTTCATGGCGACAGACAGGTTCACCCTTGATTCGAACAAGGCGCGGTCGATCTTTGAACGCCACGCGAGTCGTGGCTCGCTAGCGTTCCAGCGCCTTCCATCGGATTCCGACGCCGATCTTCATGTCGAAGAATCGCCACGTACGCGCACGGAGCGCGCAGCCACTGACAGTTCATCGCGGCCAAAGTCAGCAGGGAATGTTTTCCGTGGTGCGCGGCATCGCCAAGGTCGAAGACGTTTCTTGTCCACTTCTGCTATGCCGCGCGACTATGACGGAAACACGTTGAACGCACGCAGTCGGCCATCGACCGACAGGTTGTCCGGCGTGCGTGAGAACGCGACCATGAACGAATTCGGCGCTCGTAGCTTAGGGCCCTCGTCAGTGACCCGCCGGACGCGCGGCTTTCAGAACCGCACCATGTCCAGCGATGACGCGTATGTTCTTGAACAGAGGGAAATGCATCGTTCGCCTCGTGTTCGAAGGCACATGGGGCGCAGCACAACGTCAAACTTGTGAATAGAAAGCTTGAGTGGGTAATGAAAGATGTCAAGGTAGGAGACAGCGCTAAAGCACCACGAATCAAAACTTCTTGAACGATCTAGTAGCAGTGCGCGGTACACACTTTTGCCTCCAAAAGAGCTAGGGAGACTAACTGCGGCTTCGACTGCTACGGCTCCGACTAGGACTGCGGCGTCTTCGTCCACGACTCGAGCTGCGGCTCCGACTGCGGCTACTGAAGCTGCGACCGCGGCTACGGCTTCTGCTGCGACTTACACTTCGACTGCGACTACGACTCCTGCTAAAGCTTCGGCTACGGCTTCTGCTCCGACTTGAACCGCGACGACGTCGGAACGGACTTGGCGAGCGTCGTCGACCTCCTCGAAATGGAGGCAACGGACTGCGTCGTCCACCGCGAAAGGGAGATGGTGCACGTCGACGGAACGTTGGGGAGCGCGAGCGTGAGCGTCCGCCGCGTCGGTTGTTATTAAAGCTCCGACTTCGACTTCGGCCTCGAAATGGCGAAGCTCCGCGTCGTGCGCGTCCACCACGAGGTGGAGATCGCTGTCGACCACGCGTTGCCGGTGACGGCGAACGGAAGCGTCCACCACGTCGATTATGACTTCGTGGAGACGGCGACGAGCGCGTCACCGTACGCCGACTTTTGGAACGCTGGTCGTTTTCGGGCTTGGGGACGTCTGGCAGCACGCGCAGCTTGTTGCCGTCTAACCATCCATCGTGCATATGATCCTTGGCACTATCCGCGTCCTTTTGCGTAGCTAAGACCACCACAGCACTCGCTTTTCCTCTTGGGACAGCCATGTCAACCCGAACAACAAGACCAAACTTCCCAAAGATCTCGCGCAAGTGATCGGCATTCACATTGCGTGTGAGGTTCTCTACGCGCAGCGTCACAGGTTTTACTGCATTTTTGCGGTCATTGTGACTTGGGGATTTGTTGTCTGCTGTATCTCAAGGAAACGTGAGAAAGCGAAGAGTTAGTACGAGGAAGAGGAGAATGGAGAGAAAGAGAGAGAGACGCCACTTGACGTACCGGACACAGAGCGAGAACGAGAGGCAGAACGAGACGCAGAATCCGAGTCTTTACGTGCATTGCGACTAGGGGAACGACGTGGGGAAGACTGCTTTGGAGAGCGCGAGCACGAACGGGAACGCGAGATACGCGGAGATAAAGCCATGGCTTGGAAGAGCTGTGGGAAAATGGATCTGAATGTGGCACACATCAGTTTGGTAAAGGCAAACACTTTCTTGTATAGGAGTTCTAGCATATGAATGACGACATTCACGTCGCGGTATCCGAGGTGAATTATGGGAAGAGAGTCCGCACGCTCTCACTTCTTTCTGTGCCTACGACGCATACGAGTGCACACATCAAGGTTATGGATCGACGCGATGGGGCTTATACTCGCGATTTGAGGAGTGAGACGACGGCTTTATCTTAGATTAGATGAAATAGATTAATTATGTTAAAGCTAGCACTTTTTTCTAAGAAATATGGACTTTGCATATGATCAGACTCGAGAATAAACGCGAGCCTTCTGTTTTTCATTAACATGCGATAAAAGACTTGCTACTATACCTTTTGGCCGTATGAGTATACGCTGCTATTACCATTCTCCGATTCTCTGATCTTGTAGCAGAAGCACGGACGCTCAATAAGAAACTTTCAGTGCAATCGAGAAACGATGGGCAAAGACCGCTTCGTCGTCAATCCGTTCAAGGAACTTTCTCTCTCTGATGCTGATACGGACAGTCTCAAAGAATTTGGCCACAACTTTATCGAGCAGAACGTTGAAAAGTATAAAGCGTTCGTTGTGGGAAGCAATGCGAAACCAGAGTCAAACAAGTGGAAGCTCATCAAAAGTAAAGATGATGTGCGGGTGTACCTTGAACGCAATCCAGTGACTCGGACCTCTCAGGATGGCATCAAGATAGCCCATCCCGAGTTTTTGATGACTGGAGTCACTTGGGGAACGGTCGACGACTGCATGTTTGGTGCAGTGAATCCAACACTTGAATCCATGCGCATCAAGGCTTCTTACGTCGAAGACATGAGTGGAGGTGCGGTACTAGCATCGCTTGAAGTGCCCACTACGAAAGAACCTTTCAAGTCCATGGTAGTCAAGTGGATGGAGATCGACCTTCCTTTTGCGTCGACATCACTGGTTAAGAATCGCGATTACGTCTACCTCGAGTGCACGAAGGTTGTGTATCTGTCAACCGGCGAGCGTATAGGAGTCATGACCTTCCACTCGGTGGACTTTCCGCAAACAAAGGAGTTGCCTGGTCGTGTTCGAGCGAATATCACAGTGTGCTGCATCTTCCGACAGCTAGGCCCTGGCACGGTGGAGCTGTATGGCTCGGGCATTGTGGATCCGAGTGGTGACAAGATCAAGACTTTTGTGATGCCTAGTATCGCCACGTGTTACCTCACGACGCTCAAGTACGCGCACTGTAGCAAGATGAAAAAAATGACATGGATGCTGGCGAGACGCTACGCAGGAGAGAAGGAGTAAGGCACATCGATTCGACCAGGCGTGTGTACCACTTGCACGACTTCAATTACAAAGCTGCGAATGGGAGATTATGGCAAACGCAAAAGCAGTACATGCAAGTTGTGTACAGGGCATCTATGTCGCTCGTGTCGGATTCGACGCAAGTTGACTTTTGTCGGCTCTGATCACCAGCTTGAACAGCGTAAGGTCAGTTTTTGTGGCCTATGTCTGAAGACAGTTCGGACCATGAGTCCGATCGACGTGGCGCGAGAACATGCAACAGGCTCTTCCGTACAAACGGTGCCGTGTCCAGACATTGACGCGTCTTTTGTTAGCACGTCGTCTGACTGAGAATCTACAAGATAATGTCCATGGATATACATGTGTAT
>NQFO01001931.1:0-24364 GCA_003991265.1 Pseudoperonospora humuli
AATCGAGAAACGATGGGCAAAGACCGCTTCGTCGTCAATCCGTTCAAGGAACTTTCTCTCTCTGATGCTGATACGGACAGTCTCAAAGAATTTGGCCACAACTTTATCGAGCAGAACGTTGAAAAGTATAAAGCGTTCGTTGTGGGAAGCAATGCGAAACCAGAGTCAAACAAGTGGAAGCTCATCAAAAGTAAAGATGATGTGCGGGTGTACCTTGAACGCAATCCAGTGACTCGGACCTCTCAGGATGGCATCAAGATAGCCCATCCCGAGTTTTTGATGACTGGAGTCACTTGGGGAACGGTCGACGACTGCATGTTTGGTGCAGTGAATCCAACACTTGAATCCATGCGCATCAAGGCTTCTTACGTCGAAGACATGAGTGGAGGTGCGGTACTAGCATCGCTTGAAGTGCCCACTACGAAAGAACCTTTCAAGTCCATGGTAGTCAAGTGGATGGAGATCGACCTTCCTTTTGCGTCGACATCACTGGTTAAGAATCGCGATTACGTCTACCTCGAGTGCACGAAGGTTGTGTATCTGTCAACCGGCGAGCGTATAGGAGTCATGACCTTCCACTCGGTGGACTTTCCGCAAACAAAGGAGTTGCCTGGTCGTGTTCGAGCGAATATCACAGTGTGCTGCATCTTCCGACAGCTAGGCCCTGGCACGGTGGAGCTGTATGGCTCGGGCATTGTGGATCCGAGTGGTGACAAGATCAAGACTTTTGTGATGCCTAGTATCGCCACGTGTTACCTCACGACGCTCAAGTACGCGCACTGTAGCAAGATGAAAAAAATGACATGGATGCTGGCGAGACGCTACGCAGGAGAGAAGGAGTAAGGCACATCGATTCGACCAGGCGTGTGTACCACTTGCACGACTTCAATTACAAAGCTGCGAATGGGAGATTATGGCAAACGCAAAAGCAGTACATGCAAGTTGTGTACAGGGCATCTATGTCGCTCGTGTCGGATTCGACGCAAGTTGACTTTTGTCGGCTCTGATCACCAGCTTGAACAGCGTAAGGTCAGTTTTTGTGGCCTATGTCTGAAGACAGTTCGGACCATGAGTCCGATCGACGTGGCGCGAGAACATGCAACAGGCTCTTCCGTACAAACGGTGCCGTGTCCAGACATTGACGCGTCTTTTGTTAGCACGTCGTCTGACTGAGAATCTACAAGATAATGTCCATGGATATACATGTGTATATGTATGTGTGTGCGTTCTCGCGTATATGTCAATGTGCTTTTTGGATTTTATCGCAAAATAGTTCCAAGAAGTTTTTTTCGATCCAAGATTTACGCGTTTTTAGTTTCTATCTTGAGCTTGTTGACACTCTCTTCGGTCTTGTTAAACTTTGCCAACAATAGTTCATCTAACAAGCAGCATCGCAAGTTGTGATCTCTTTTCTTATAACGAATTCCATTCTTCTCATAGCTTCTCACTCTAAACTTGTCGCTTAATCACGACAAATGCCTGTGGATGAAGGAATCAGCCAGTGGGGAGCTACTATCGTCAAGGTGCGAGTGCAGTCGCGAAGTGATAATGGGCCACTGAATCGCTCCACTCGTCCTTCCTTCTTCAACCGTGACAACGCTTACACTGTGAAACCCAATGGGACATCAAAGTCTATCTGGAAGAAGGATCGACGGTCCAAGTCCAAGCAAAAGCTTTCGAAATGGCAGGTCTTTTCCATTGTGCGACGGCTTTTGGTGATCACTGCTGCTTGTCATTATATCAACATCTCCATGGTGGCCACTTGGCGCACGATCCAAGTTTCGCGCTACATGAGCAACCCGACTCGATCTTTTGAAGTCTTTACGGCACAATATATTGCGGGGTACGTTGAAGATGGGTTGATTAGCGACAGCAAGTTGGTACGTGAGGTACTGAAGAACGATACGACACCACGGGACTTTGTCTTGTTTCTCGAGTCGGACACTAAAGTGTCAGTCGAAGGCTGTTCGCAGGTGCCGCTCTTTGACTCGAACATATACAACCACGCTTATTTGACGCAAACCTACGAGGAAATAGTGAGGGATACGAGCTACAACACGACAATGCTGACAGAGTTAGAGTTGATTGCTGTGGTGGTGGACTGCAGCTCGACACAGTTGGAAATTGGAGACCCTTCTACGGTGCGAGTGTTCAACTTGGCTCGCTCGCGAAATGATTCTGCGGATGTTTACCTGGTCACCGTATCGCTCTCTGTACAAAGCTACGAAATGTGGACATACAAGAAATTGGGTCCAGCTGTTGCTGGTATGATCACTGTCATTCATGACATGCAGGCAGATATCACCAAACAGATTTACATGTTGGCACAGACGTATCCGTATCAGCGTTCGATGGAATTCGAGATCTACGATTTCATTGGAATCACCGGAGAGAGTTATCGGGAATTGCAGAGCATTCCTAGAGATCCAAGAATTGAGCCTGCAAAGCGGCTGATCACGTCACGCAAGCGGGGATTCTATGATGGAGACATCCAGTCCAATATCCATTCAACGTACTCAGTACTGGATGTGGCCGATGCAAAAAGTGCGCTGACACGATGGGAGTGGCTTGGGGAAACCATCATTAAAGATTCCTGGGTCTGGGTACATGCAATCCACTTGTTCTTTGGCATACAAACGATCTTTTCGCTCATGGTTGTAGGGCTAGTGATGTACCAGAATTATCGTGCTGGTAAAATATGGATCGGCGATCCATTTGCATCCGTGTCAACTGCGACTCTCGTGGGCCGTGGCCTCTTGGTATTGCTCTCGTGGTATGTGAACTCTTTCTGGACAATTTTCGAGTTTGCTATGTCCAATGCAGCCGTTCTTTCCGGGAGTGAGGCCGTTCATATTTACAACGAGCTGGCTCACGCCGACGAGTTTGTCATTTATCTTGGCTTGGTCGCTTTTCTAAGTTGGGTATTCTGTGAACGCATTAATCCGTCCGTAGCGGTCTTTCTCTTTGAAGCAACTGATCACTTTAGCTTGAACATGATTCGCGATGCGCCTTCCATCCTCAAGGAGATCATCACCTACTCTTCCAGTGTCTTTCGTCTAGGAATTCCAAAGAAATCCCCGGAATTTGCGGCCATGTCGCCCATGAACTTTTGGTCTACGTTTCAAGTTCCTTCCAAAGACGTGACGTTTCTTGCTGCGTCCTTCTTCCCCAACATCATTCTGCTTACGGCGGTCATGCTTTACGCCATAATGCGAAAGGTTTATCGACGATACGACCCCGAGCAAGCCCAGCAAAGATCGGCTCGCAACACAAACCAATCGGCTCGAAGCGCAAACCATTCAGCGAATGAAGCAACAGCGCTCGCGTTGAAAGGAAACTTGACCAACTTTGAGATCTCAACGGGTGCTGAATTGCAGACACGATACGGGATCATCTCCGACTACAACAATTACGTCTACTTCAAAGGCATGAAGTTTGCATCGGCAGACGGTGTCTATTGCTCGGGATATGTCATCGTTAATAGCAAATTCTTGATGAAGTCGGAGCATTTGCTGGCAGTTGCTCTGATGAAACTCATGCGAGCTCGCATCACAAATGTGTATGCGTATGAAGTACAAGGCAATACGGTGATGAATACGGCACGACTCGTGTATCCAGAGACCTTTACGTGGACCGATTTGTGGCATCTGAATGTTTCAGTATTGCTCTAAACAGGACAAACTCTCTCTTGATGACGAGCCAAGGCGCTGTCTTGGTGCCATCTTCAATCCTTAAGACTGACAGAGTAGCGTAGACACAATCGAAGAACTTCACGTTTCCTTATCAGATCTGGAGATGGGTATCAAATACTCTTTGAACTCGTTCCAGGGTCTATCAAACATCACGATTCTGGAACGCCACTTTAACTTCACAGACGAGTGGGCGACACCACAACAGATCATAACCTTCTACCACTTTGCTCCAGCAACAATCAACGTCGCTGCGATGCATACATGTTCCGAATGTTTCGGAAGATTTCGACCGTTTGACGGGCAAGTTGCAGTGTTTGCGCTTGAGCTTTCTCACGCATGCGAGCCGACCGCGGTCTGTGGCCGCGCAGTTTCTGCATATCTTGTGTCGTGACTGCTAACAACTGGATCAAATCCTCGAGCTCAGGTTGTTCTACAGTCATGTCTACATCTTCGACAACATCGCAAGTGTCTGCACCATTCAACGCAATGGGTTCTCCACAAAGCTCAGTCGCATCGTTTGAGTGAGCTTCTGCGTCATTTGTGCTTGTTGAAGCCTGGCAAGATGGTGCGACTTCCACATTAGAAGTTGCTGCTTGTCCTGCTTTGTCCCCCTGAAGCTCCATCTCCAACTGTTTCTTCTCGTGAGGCAGCTGACTTGATGCAGAATGGAGCGCGAGCTTTTCGGACCCAATAAGAGCATCCCTGAGCAGCATTTGTGCGCGGCTCACAGCTGCAACAAGCTGCCTAGTTGATGAATCGATCACCGCCTTGTTAGCAACGCTATCGTTGGCTGCGCTTGTGTCACCGCAACCCACAAAGCTAAGCTTCTGAACGTCGTGCTTCATCATATGATCCGTGACAGCAGAGAGCGTTTTCACTTCGGTGCGAATAGTATACACGTCACTCCAGCGTAATAAATATGAGAGTAAAGTAGGTTGGTCCCAGGAGCAAATCGAATCAACACTTAGTAATTGAGAAGGTTTCGAGTCGATGGTCACTTGCATCTCATCACTTCCTGGGTTAAGAGCAGAGAGCGCTGTGACTTTACGGTTCCAATACTCCTCAGCAAGTCTCTGCTTCACGATTTCAGCTGCTACCAGTCGATCAGCACTTTTCCAGTCGTAATTGAGACTATCCCTTGGATTCTCTGGTGCACCTGGTCCTCGTGTTTGTGAAAACGTAATCGTGTTCAAGCTCCCTTGACTTCGGTCACTGTAGTACGCATTGAACTCGGTGAAATGGACAATTCGGAGCTGATCAGGTTCATCCAGCAGACGAATGGACCACAGTGCCTGCAGATGGTGAGCGTACAGCTCGAGGATCTTGAGGATACTAGCAGTCACATCCGACTCAAAAGATACGACTCGATCTACTTCCACAGCCTCGAAATTGTCCGTCCACTTGAAATCGTTCCACAAGCACACAATGTTAAGCAGTTCGTCGCAGATACAACGAAGCAAGCCATTGCTGTCGTGCTCAAAGTCAAAGGCGAGACTTTCCACTTCACGAAAATATTGCAGTGGAAACAGCTGACCGTCCGAGGTTGTCATCGAGCCACCACGTTTCCTGCTGCTTAACCTCTTGCTGTCGTGCCGCTTGGTCAAGCTTTCTCGATAATTGTATCCCCAGATATCAACACAAAGGAGGAGCTCGGGAAAGAATTCGTACGTATCTCGTACGAGCTCTTCAGCCAAATCGTAGGAACTGAGTTGCTGAGTCGACTGCTGATACTTGTGCGGAACCACGAGCTTCAATTTTGACTTGTATACGCCCATCTTTCGTTCGAAATGAGAATTGTTCAGCGCAACTCGCAACGAGTCAATCTCTCTGCAAGATGCTTGGCCTTTTACACAATACAAGTGGGATACCAATGAGTGCAATTGTATTGCAACAAGATGCAACTTGCGAATGATCGAATTCATCTTCTTGCGGTTCAAAACTTCTTTGCCATCAGTGCTACGAGCGAGCGAATACGCCATATTGTCAAAGGACTTCATGCGCGAGCTGATTCGTGCCACGAGTTTTCGTTCCCATCTCAGCGCTGACGCACCTCGGCATCCAAATTCACAGCTTGGCGACGGTGATGACATCTTAGCATCCGTCGACACATTCGTTGGGTGCAAGTAATTGTACGGATCTCCCTTGACAACTTCATCAAGCAATCGCTTAAGCGTGGCCCTCATCACGTACGATTGTGGACCAGAAGAGATCACTCGTGCTAATAGGGACAGAACAAATGGCGGCAACTCACGAGGCCAACGAGGTGACGCTCCTTCTTTCCTCTTTATGGCGAGAAAATCGCCTTCAAACTTGAGATTGCTCCTTTCCGACGAAATCTTTGCCACGAAATCGAGTTCATCGGATTCGCTCGTCAAGTCACTGGATGCTTCTTCTTCAAACCATTCCACGTCCTCCCACGTTGTGCTATTTGATCCATTACATTCGTCATGGTGCGTTCCAGCATCAACTAATGACACGGCATTGCTGTTTAAAACGACATTTAGCTCAAGGCTTTCTGTCGTGTTTTCGACCACTGAATTATCATCAGACGGCCTGCTTACAGCAAGAACGTGTTCCAATCCAGCACGCAGCGCATCGACTTTTTCGTGCAAGGTCTGCTCATTTGGCGTCAATACGCTTTCAAGATAGCTATCAAGCTTATCGAGCAGCTCTTTTCTGCAAGACGGCTCCAAACTGCACGATTGGGAACCAAGTCGACATTGTAATTCGTAGACAATGCCACACAAAACCTTCATCCTTTGACGACTTTTCCTGTTCTGTTCCACTCGACGTAGCTTGTCCTCCTGTGCCGAAAGCGATGTCTTTGCAATCATAAAGTCAGCTTCCACTTCGTTCAGTTGCTCCAACGATGCTATAGCATGGCCATTCATTTGAATAGTATCGGTGACGATGTTCTCAACATTCGATTGCTTGGGCTTTGCTTCGTTCAAACTGCAGTCCTTTTGCTCAGTAGATTTTGATACTGCGTCCGGTACTTGAACAGGTGCTTCCACGTCAAACAACACTCCAGGAGTGCTCGAAACTACTTCATTGCCGTCATTCTTTCCTAACGAAGATGCAGCAGCGCTTGGCGACGGCGAAGAGCTCGTAGGCGCTTCTCTAATCATTTTAAAAACATCAGAAATTTGCGTTAGGAATGAACGATCGTACGCTTCAGAGATAACTAAAGCTGAGGTTTACCTTATCGGGGAATTTGCTGGCGTCAGTGAGCTTTGCGGTGACTCAAAGCCAGTCGTCTCTTGCGTCGATACGTTTGAATCCAACGGCACAGCCTCACTCTGCAGCGTCTGTCCAATGGGCTGCTCATCTCCAGTAATGCTGTTGCTCGTAAATAAAGGCATCTCTTCATCTGCACATACGTCTTGTTGACCAGACAGGGCTTCGTTGGCTGGCACATCGGCTTTCTCCATTGCGTTCGAGTCGCCAAGCGCTTCAGCAGCGTGTTCCACCACGATATCCTCGTTCATGAATGTGTCATCTTGTCCATAGTCTGGATCAACAATGTCAGCATGAGCCACACTCGGACTCGACGGCATTAATCCGTCTTCAGCACGAATTCCAGCAAAATTGCCCGTGCGGTCTGGAAACGCATCCGAGTCTGCGCATCTTGCACCTTTATCAAGCTGTTCTACGGGCGATGTGCGACTATCACGAGAAGAGAGAATGTGCTCGCGATGATGCGTCTCAAACGTTGCATCCTCAGTCATGTCATCCCTTAGTGGAAGTCCATCTTGTGGAATTCGACGCCGTTTGTACATTAGTTGCGGTCCACGCCCAGCAGAAGTGCTCCATGTTTGTGAACTCGTACTACCCAAGCGCCGTCTTTGATGCAAGACGGGCATCTCGACAGGATGAAATTGTGGAGGGTACCCGTAGCCAACGTCCGCTTCTTCGTCTTCAGTCATCCATCCATCGTCTTCTTCATCATACATATAGTCATACATGTACGGCGTCCAGTGCCGGTACCCATTTGGCGGAGGTGGCGGCGGTGGTGGTCCATCCCTTCGCAGTTTACTAAGCGGGCGCTTCAGGCTTTGGCGTGGATGTGGCCAGTTATGTCGATTTACAAATCCTTGAGCTTCACAGGGACCATCAATCTCGTTTGCAACGTCAGCTGTCTCGTCATACGCGAAGTAATCCACGTCGTTCTCATTCCTTGGCTCATTGTAGTCACACGGATTGTATCCTGCTTGGGCAAAGCGTCTCGGGATTCCTTGATAAATATGGTGCAGCTGTCGATTGCTTGCAATCCGTCGAGGCTGTTCATTATCTTGCTGTGGAGACGCAACTGCGCACATGGCGTACCCTGCTTCACCACGCATCTGACTTGGATAATATCCATGCGTCCATCGCGTGTATTCTGGATAGCGTCGTGTTCTGCGACTAGCAGCAAAGCGATTGGGCATTCGTCCTCTCTGTTGTCGATAGGCACCGTCCCTAGCTGTGTCGACGACAGTGCGTCTACCAGATCCCTGTGTCGCCACAAAGTCGTTCTTTTCATCAATTTCCACGTCCGAAACTCTTCGACATCTCGGTCGTTCTCGAGGAACTTGAGCCTCACCAGGTGCAAAGTACATTCGCTGCATTGACGGCATATCCCAAGAGGCATTCTCTGTGTCCATGCCAGTACCATTGACCCACCTTTCATCTGCAATACGCCCTCTCTCTGCTTGCTGAGGCACGTCATAGTGTCGTCTCACGTCTTCCTCTTCTATCTCCAGCGCCTCCTTCCTCTCATCCATTAGCTTGTCCCTTGTCGATCTGCTGCTACCTCTCGCCTTCTTCTGCAAATGAATTTGCACTCTTTCTACCAATCGCTTCAATTCAATCGTAGCCTCTTCAAGTGCTTCACTTGAACCTGCAGACACTAAGAAATTCATCACGTAGCCACAAGACTGAGGCGATCGCTCAGGCTCATCCGGAGACAGCGCGCAGTAGTCAATCGTACAGTTTGTAGTATTCACTATCGAATTGATACTGCGACCACCTCGATCTCCATAGATATACGGTACTAGGATCTCTGGGTGGACTTGTGTCGTCAAGCGAACAGTCCGCACGCGTTGCCCTTCAGCTTGATGACAAGCTGCTACTCGCATCTGCTCTCCCATCACTCTCGGATCATTTAATACTCTACGTGGTGTACTTGGAACTTCACTTGGATGCATTGAATAGGGCGATTGAGTCGCCGTGTCGTCCGTAGAGAGCTCCGACTGCATGTTGTCCGCGCTCTTATGCTTGGCCAAGCGTTCTTCCAAGTCTATGGCGGGTGATGTGTACCACACCAGCAGCTGATCAACCATCATTCTGACAAATAGATTGAGATAATTACACTTTTGACACCAAAAGCGTCAGGTCATGTCAATGATGCGGATGGAGGAGATGGAGCACTTGCGCTCAGTGTTGAGCACCAGCGACAAGCAAACGCAGCTCTTCTTGCATCCACTTCTATCGTTTCGCGGTGTACAAGAGCTACTAATGACGTTCATTCGGGACTCGTCACGCTCGTTTGAGGATTGGGTTTGGGATCCCCAGGTGCGACAAACACTCTTGCAGATGAGAGATATCGATCCTCGCGCTCACGCACAAGGTCGAGACGTGGACCAATGGTACTCACAAGCAGCAGAAGAGCGACTGGCAGCACTGTCGCTGCAGAATCCGGATGATTTGACGCCTCCAGAGTTCCTGGAGGAAGCGGATGCAGCACAGAATGATGGTAAACTCAAGTTCCAGGAGAAAAACTTTTATGCGGCAAAGAATGCGTTTGTGAAGAGTATAAACGCAGTGCTGAAACACCAACAGTGCGAGTATTATGGGAAAGTCGTTCCTGCTGTCGAATGGGACGATCTAGAGATGCAAGAGCGATATGTGACGCTGTGCAATAACGTCGCGATCTGCGGCATCAAGTTGAAGGATCTCTCGTTGATTAACGAGTACGCTACCAAAGCATTGACGGTGGAAGAAACGTCAACAAAGGCGCTGTATGCTTTGACGAAAGTGAGACTCATGGAGCATCGATATAACGAGGCAATTGAGGTGGTTGAGAAGGCGTTGAAGTTCTATCCCGATAAGGCGCAGTTTTTGAACTTAGGAAAGGAGATTGAAGCAGCACGACGGAAAGAAGCAGCGAGACTGGCTGAAGTGGCCAAGATGAATGCTGCACAAACTGCTATTGCTACCGCTGCGGCGGAAAAGGTGCCTCCATTGACACGCGAAGAGTCCGAGCAGCAGCTTAAACGAAAGATGCAGAAACGAATGGATGATACTCCGTTGCCTACTCGAGAGAACGATAATTTTGCCGCTGCGAGATTAAACTCTTACTTTACGAAGATTTATCAGAGAATGATGGTGGATATTCGAAGCTGCCACAACTCGGACGCAGGCGAAGAAGCGCTCTTTGAGTGCACTATCGTGAATGGTGCTACTGGTGAGGTTATGGCCAATGTTCGAGGCGCGTCAAAGAAATTTGCGAAGAACGAAGCTTGCAAAATTGCAATTGAGAAACTTTGGAGCGACAAGAAAGCGGCCAACAAGCTTACCCCCGAGGACCTGGCATACTTGGAGAGATTCGAGCGCGCAGACACAAGTGACCGCCCGCTAGTGGATGAAGCTGTTGTACCTGCAACGACGCAGGAAGCTGTTGATAAGTCACCTCAGCTGCCCACACGGGTCACTTGTATAGAGCGTCAGCTTCACCCGTTGCCATTACTGAATCAGCTTGTTCAGCGCGGAGCATTTTGTGCTCGCTTTGACATTGAGGACGTGTCACCAAGCAAGGACGTTACGGAGTTCAAGTGCATGGGTTATCTGAACGATGAACACGTTGCTACAGCCAACGCCATCAGTAAGAAGAAAGCTCGCATGGAAGCTGCTCGCCACATGCTTGCAATTGCCTTCGAGAAAAAGTTGCTGGTCGTTTATGACGGACCTGTTGAGGAGGAAAAGATCAATGTCTGTGACGAAAACAAAGTGGTGGATAGCAGCGAGGTACAAGCGCATGAGCGATGATTGCTCGCATTGCACTACACCCGTGTCTTGCTCTATAAATTGTTTCTGGTCATGTTTGCGTTTTCATATCGATGGCTTCTCGTGCTCGGTTGTTAATCTACAGATTTGGTGCATGTGCTCGTCTCGCATGCACTCTAACTAGATGTTCCACGTTCTCGAACAGCTTAATCGGCGTGAACGTCGAGCGAGAGCTGATACACTTTCTGTGCACGTCGCGCACGCAGGAAGTACATAATGCTAGTACCAAAGACGCAGAGGTACAAGAACGCCGCGAGGAAAATGCTCGTTGCTAGCGACGACTTGGGCTTTCCCTCAGGCGGTCGAACCTTGATGTATAGCGAGTTGCTGCTCACAATGCAGCCCACAATGAACTAGCATAACAAAACCAGCCTCTGATTAATTCCCCACGTCACACAAGAGCGAAAGAAGGCCAACTTACCAGCAAGAAGAAGCCGGAGAACGAGAAAATAGCGCTGCATATGATACCTGTCCAAAGCAATCATGCCCAATTGTATCAGCTAAGCCGTATCAAGACTCAAGCAACATGTCAGCTGTACGACTGTACCAGGATGAGTCTGCGGTCCTTGACTCGATCCCTGTGCCAGCAGCTCTTCTAAGTCTGCCGTGTCTCCAAGGTCACTAATGTCACTTCCTGGTGAGCCCACATTAAGATGCTTGAGATTCGCGTAACCGGCCTTGCCTCCACTTACGACCGACACAATCTCCGTCCGGTCAAACGTTGCAGTCATTTCCTTGCGTATATCTCCGTAGACATCCTTCAAGCGCGACATGGCACACACACGAAATGCTCAAGCAGAGGTCAGCACTAGGTCTCTCAGCCGGCGGCACGTTACGTTTTAGATTGTGAGCGCCTAAGCCAAAAATAACATCAAAGGAAAACGGAGAGACTTACGATAGACCCCGAACGAGGGGGCGGATGGGTGACGGCTATTTTTCCCTCCTGGTCTTGCTTCTCACGGACGCCTCGAGCTGGGACGACGGCCTATCAATGCACTAGTAGCAGCCAAACAACAAACGTCGATTGCTCTGCCGATGTCAAAAACTGACTACATGCAGACGAAAAAACAGCCCAAATATCGTGAATTCCAAAATTATGAGGAAAAAGACCCGCAATTACAAAATTTCTGTACCGAGACGTAGGTGATTGGACGAATCTTCAAAAATGATCTCTCTTCCTGTCCGCGATGTCCCCCATCTCATCGAATCGACCAACAATCCTCTTGTCGTCCAATCCATAAGTTTATATCTACTCATGTCCACGATCTATTTGTTCCAATATGCTCTTATGGAAGTCTGGATGCATCTCGCGCCATCTTGAGGAACTAAAGCAGGTTGATGGCTGTGCGATCTCAGTAGTGCGCGTTACACTTGACCAAAGTACTCTGTGCCAGTCTTCTTCTTCAAGCTATAGTTGAAGAGCACCACCACGTCCTTGCGCTTTCTGATAGCTTCGCATTCACAAGGTATTGAACACTGTGAGCAGAGCTTGCTCGTCTTGACCTCGTGTGTGGACCACTGCTGCGCGCCTCTGGAACACTCTGCGCCGCAATCGACGCATGTCTTTTGGCATAATACGCTTCGCTGTCACGTCGACTGTCATGACACACACTTCTACTTGAGGATCGGACAGAACCACTTGCAGTTGGAACTTCGCATTGTATTGCAGTCGCTCGAGATACGACTTGTAGGTTGCGGTCTTGAACGGCAGCAATGCTGCGGTGATCCTCTCGTACTCTGGATGCTTATCCCTCTGACTCTCGCTCCACACTGACATCGACTGAGCCCAGCTACATGACGATACTCTCGCGTAATCACTTATACGATACGACGGTCAATGTCAATGTCGACGGCGTGGTCTTCGTCTCCACTATTGCTGCCGTCGACAAGTAACTTATCAAACAACAACACAAATCGTTCGCATCACGAGATTTAGTCCAGACGACATCTATCCCGTACTCAAAAGGAAGCACAGGACTCCCGTTGAGTTTTTTCTCGTACTCAGGAAAAAGTATACGACTTTCGGTAGGCTTCTACTTGAATCTCTTCTCATCCTCTGTCTGTGGTTGGAATAGCAGAATTCACGGATCGTATACGTGGCCCACTACTTGGTTCTCAAAGAGACGACCAGCGTGCTCATGCTCTTCTTCCACAGACAATTTCAAGAACCTTCTCTTGAACTCCAGACGTCTGATTGTAAACTGGAAGATGTCAAAGCCAGCTAGCGTAGATCCCCGTGTGCGTGGAAGCAGGAAACGTCCAGACTCTTTTTCGCTCAGCAACTCTTCGGTCCACTTCTCAACCACCCTTTGAGCCTCTCAACTCAATCGAATATGGTCCACAACCGAGCTTCGAAGAGAATGAATGCCGCTACGACCAAGTCAAGTTACTGGCATTGTAATGCTAATCTATTTGAAACACAAACGCATCCAGGCTTTCTACAGAACGTAGCATTGTCGACGCGACAATTTCCTATCCAATGATGCAAGACGAAGGACAAGACGGTCCTATTCGTTCACTAAGCACACAATTTCAGGGCTTCGGATATTGCGCGCTCAAAGCATTTTGAGTGCAATCTAAATTTTGAATTAAGATTTGCTGCCGTCCAAACCAAGCTGCTCTTACACCCAGTGTCGCGATAATCGGACCTCCCTCTCATTTCCAGTCATTGCATAGGATACACCACGCCAACACCTGAATCCAGTATGAGTACTCAAGGTAATGTCTTCTCGGCGCTACAGCCGGAAAAGCGCAAGAAGAAGACGACTGAGCCACCCAAGAACACGATGTTTGCGTCTTTCGTGAACAACCCATCGACGTCTGCGTGGGGCGATGACAGCGACGACGAGATACACGTGGCTGCTGCCCCCGTCGATAAAGAGGTCGTTGTTGAGAAGGAGGAAGAGGAGGAGGAAGAAGAAGAAGAAGACAGCGATAGCGAAGAAGAAGAAGAGGAGGAGGAAGAGGAGGAAGCGGAGAAGCCGGTGGAGTCGGTCGCTCCCAAAAAGCCGGTGGCCCCGGCCCGCACGCTCTCCAAGAAGGAAAAGAAGGAACTGGAGATGAAGGAGTTTGAGGATGCTTTGGCGGATCTCGGCATTAAGGCGGAGGAAACTCCAAAGTCCAAGAAGGAGGAGAAAAAGGAGGAAGCCAAGACGGAGACGCCCCTGACCGCCGGCTCATCGGACAAGAAGAAGAAGAAAAAGAAGGGCAAAAAGCCGGCTAAAGCTGCCGAGCCGGAGACTACGACTTCCGAGGTAGTCGACATTAAGGCTGTCATAAAGACCAAGAGCAAAAAGAAAAAAGCGACTGAGCCGGCGGCCGTAAGGATTGCTCGTGAGGAGAAGGCTAAGAGCAAGAACAAAGGCAAGAAAGACAAGAGCAGCTTCAACGAGTTCTCCATCTAGGTAAGCAGAAAATGCGGCTTTGGAATTCTTAAGGCTGAGGATGCGACAGAGGAGAGAGAATCAAGGAAACGCTCGTCACTACAGCCTCCGTCGCGCGCCCTCGGCCAAAGCCAGCGAGTATGAGACCCGACCAAATAGCCCCTCACGCGTTCCTCGTCTCCATCGTTTGCTTGCAAACGACGTAGCTTCGTATGCGTCAAGATCACGGAGAAAGATGTAGAATGCAGGCAACGCAGTTTACAGAAAAAATACAAACAAAAAATTTCATACGACTTCAAACGTTGCGGGATGCATCAGGTAGCTGTACTCGTCTATTGGCATGGGGATCAGATGCCACGGCGTTCCACGCGCAGGTGCTCGCCAACTGCACCATCTTGCAAGCCTGCCAAAGAGTGACGGCGTCTCTTCACGTGTGTACTTGAGCTGCAGCTGCCATTGCTTCATCATTAAGGCGCCTACTGCAACACCGGCCAGAAGTCCAGCCACGAATTGGACAGTATCAAAGAAGCCTCCACCCTGACTCCAACGGTGCGACTGTAGCGGTGGCAGCGTCAGCTGTTTCACGAAGCGCTTATGACGGATTACAGCGGCGTTCAAGCTGGCCACCACGTCCTTCGCCGCATCCTCAAAAGAGAAAGTGGTAGGCAGAGAGGATGTCACGGATGCTGCGTCTTCGTGCACGAACGTGTCGCCAAAAGAAGAATTTCTTCGTCGCGGACTAGTCAACAATAGCAGAGGGTTTGTCCTCACAGCGCCCCGTAGCATTTCCCATTCGTCCAGAGAATCCACACGAAGTCTAGGAACATCCACTTGGGCCAACACGAGACGCAATACGCTAAATGCAGCAACGGAGTAATGAGCAAGAAATTTGGCAGCTGAAAAGGTAAAAGAACGCACTGTTCGGTCTGATTTGCACGGTCCGTGGCACGACGCGCGCGATTCTGAGCAAGCAGCAGTGCGTCACTAATGCGGCGCAGAGATCTTATGTCTAGCTCCGAGGTGGTGCGGCGTTGCGTAGGCTCTGACATGTCGCGAGAGCGTGAAAGAATGACTAAAGCTGCAATTCTCGATGCTTCCTATCTTCAATGTGAAATAGGTATTGTTGACAAACGTGCCTTCCTGTATATTCTGTCTCACAGGTAGAAATCACCAAATAAGTTATATGATGATACGTCCTTCGTGCCTTATTATAGAGAGAGCTGTAAGTATGTCACCTCGAATATCTAGGTCAGCCTGAATTAGAACTTTCGCATCTCCACGTTTTTTCTATCAAGATTTTATGCGCTAAGAGCCGTCCACCAATCACAGTCATAGTGCTAGAGCATAACGTGAAAATACAAAGTATCCATCTGGATATGTAGGAGGTGACAGCTCCCTTCGTACCATAAATATAACCAGAAAGAAAATACTAGAAGATCCGTGAAGCATGAAGTGGTCGGAACAGCTCGGCGCTAAACTCCAAACCAAGGAAGGTCTACAAGACACGGATCATAAGCTCGCGAATAAGAAGGTGGTGGGCTTCTACTTCAGCGCGCACTGGTGCCCGCCGTGCCGCCAATTCACGCCCTTCTTGAGCGCTTTGTACGAAGATATGATCGAGGAGCACCCGGAGTTCGAGCTCATTTTTGTCTCGTCGGACCGCGACCCGACGCAGTACAATGAATACTTTCAGGAGATGACGTTCCTAGCAGTCCCGTTCGATGAACGTGCGAAAGCGCAGGCTCTGAGCACCAAATTTGGCGTCACAGGCATCCCCATGCTCGTCTTTGTGAACGCAGAGGGTGAGGTCATTACCTTGGACGGACGCACTGCTGCGGCCAACTCGCGCGGAGACGTGAACAAGCTGTGGGAGCAGCTCTCCAAGTAGGGAAGCCGTCTGCTTTGGTGTCATATGATTACTTGGCACAGCAGATATTACAGCAGCACTTTTCTTTCTTTCCTTCTTTGACAGAGCCGTTGCCGATAATATGATGCTGCATTCGCAATGATTAAGTGGGTTATTGAGTTATGTATACGTGAATTAGCACTTGTCTAGGTTTGCTGCGGGTGTCAGAGAAATTGGAGGAGTGAAAGCTTTGAAGTGACGGATAATTGCGCCTTTATCCTTCGGTTGTGAGATGCCGAAGCACAACGCGCTTCTTGCTTAGTTGTAATCATGATCTCACTATGCCTGAGGCCAATTAAATTCCTCTTGTCCATCGTCTTCGCGCTAAGGCTCAGCCAAATAAGTCTTGCACGCTCATCAAGCTAACAGAGAGTGAGTGTGTAACATGAATTTGCGTGTACGCCACAAGTCCTCTTCTGGGCCTCTACAGGACGCTTGGGAAATGATTAGCACAACTAATCATTTGAGCACAAATCAATGTATATGTGAGACTTGGTACGTGCCACCTGAACTCGAGCACTCACTGCCATTGTTGCTGCATTTGCATACTGTCGCGTAAGGTTCTGTGAACTTGGAACTCACGTGATAAATGAAAAGAGAGTCCGCTGTTTTCTGTGTCCACAATGTACACGACAGCGCATACCAAGATCAACGCAACTGCTGTATGGAGTTTATGCGTGCACCAAGAAACCTGTTGATGGGCTACAACCCTCGTTCCAGGACAATTGGTGGATGGTGATGCGCTACACCTTTGATACCCACCATGCGTCGAAAGAGCACTGTTTCTAGGCAAATTTTTGGAGCTGTCTGTGATAGGAAAGTCCAAGCACGCTAGTCGCTTCTTTGTCAACCAAGTAACAAGCGACGTGTCGGTTCTGCTGTTTCGAACACAAACAGAGAGCGAGACAGGAAGCCTTCTGACTTTAGTGGCTTATCCACATGACACGGAGATGACACAACCATGTCCGAGTCATGAGGGCAAGACCGAGTATTCAAATCCTTTTGACGACAAAGTAATCAAAAGATCAAATGAAAAGCTTACAAGTCACATGGCAGGACATCGCTCTCGTCACGAAGCAAACGTAGCGGCAACCGGCGTATCCAGTCCAGTAAATATTCTTTCTTCTTTCTTCTTTTGTGGCGCCTCTCTTGCTTAGAAACTCTCTCATAGCAGTACACAGCGCCTGCATCGCAGGATCTAGTCCGATGACGACGTCTGATACACAATTAGTAAAAGAGCACAGAAGGCCTCCGAACGCGGTCTATGCGTATAGTCGAAGAAGCTTTGGTATGTGAAGGTCAGCAAGATGCCACAAATCCATCTGGATCTGTTGTCATCGCATGAGTGCTGCATCGGAACTCATCTTGGAGAAGAGAGCCACAACAGATCGTACCGAGCTGGCACACGACACTAGTGTAGCTCTTGCTGCATTCTCCTTGGCAATGAATACCAAATGACTCCTTTTCTCTCCTATGAATGAAAGTAACACATGATGTAGTCTCTTTTGTCACACGGGTTTGTGTGAAAGATGTGTGTACAATTCTGCTCCTTATACTAAGTAAAGTCCCTAGTCTGTCATGACTGACAAAGCTGCAGACACACTGAGCGAGCACGAGGCCATGTGTATGGAGGAAAGCTGGCAAATGTTGGCGCCTCTGACCTTAGCTGCGTTTCCATGCACTTCATCGCGTCTCCAAAGAGCCAAGAATGAGGTCAAATTGGAACCCATTCCTAGGTCTTTCACACGTGATATTGTGGAACAGGATGAAGAAGAAACGTCAAAGGAACGTTTGGAAACGCAACAGGGACTTGAAAATGACCAAGAAGAGCAACAAGCTGTAATCATTGCACTGGCTAAGCAGCAGCAGAAGCTTAAGCGAGAGCGGTATCAAGCGCTTGGAGCACAGGCAAAGAAGCAAAGAATTAGTGACCGAAGATTGATGCAGTCACAAAGGTCAAGACAGCGGAAAGTGAAGCTTCAGCTGGAACTTGAAGCAATAGAGCGGAAACAACTGCAGGTAATGGAAATGAGGAAGAAACGACTGGAGTGGGAGAAACAGCACGAATTGCCGCCGGAAAAGATCGCGCAGAGGAATGCTGACATCCAACGATTTATTCAAAAAGAGCTGGATACGCAAGCACGACTGGCGCGGGAGCAAAAGCAACGGGAATTGGAACAGCAGAGATGGAGACACGATGAGGTGGTAAAGCAAGAAGAAGTGCATCAGCATAGTGAGACACTGGGAGTTGCAGAAAGGAATACAAGAGTACAAACAATGGATGAGTCGACAGGACTAGTGCCAGCAGAAGCGATGATGGGAGAATTCGAGTATGAACTGGTATTGTAGGCGTCATTGATACCTACGAAAGACAAGGTAGATGGTGTAGCGTTTGCAGTTGAGGTAGAACATGGTGAGCTTTGGCTGCATTGACCTTATGGCATGCTTAGTCAAATATTCATGCAGTGTTGCTGACTTTATGACGGCTAAGAAGAGAGGATATCCATAGCCAGTAAACGATTATTGATCAGTGGCTCGATGTACAACATTGGCGAAGGAACAAAGCAGATAAGTTACTCATATGCACGTGCACGCATTCCTATCTTTCTTCGCGCGAGTCAATCAAGCGCCTGCCCATTGTTTCTATTGCCTTTGTCGCTCGCTTTCGTTCGCGTAGCGTGACTCCATGCACTTGGGTTGTCTACTCCATCAAGCCTTTTCTACAGCTCACCTGCAGCGGCATGAGCCTCGCGTTTCAAAATCACTTGGTCTGCCTGGATTGCAGTGATTGCTACAGTTGTCACAATGTCCTTCACAGTCGCTCCGCGGCTCAAATCGTTCACAGGCTTCCGAAGACCCTGTAGCATAGGACCCATTGCAATGCAACCAGTACTCTGCTGCACAGCCTTGTACGTATTGTTGCCCGTGTTCAGATCCGGAAAGATCAGCACGTTCGCTCGACCACCAACCTTTGCGCCGCTAGGAATTGCCTTCAGCTTTGTTTTTGCGATCGACGCGTCCACTGCAGCGTCGTATTGGATTGGACCATAGATATCGAGATCTGGACGCAGCTCTTGTGCAATCTTCGTCGCCTCACGCACCTTGTCGATGATCGGACCAGAGTTCGAGTCACCCGTCGCATACGACAAGAGCGCTACCTTTGGGATCAGACCAAACGCCTCCGCGCTTTCGGCGCTCGTCACGGCGATCTGCGCCAAGTCCTGTGCACTTGGATCCGTGTTCACAGCGCAGTCGCCATAGATCCGCACGCCGTCTTCAAGGCACATGAAGAAGATGCTTGATACAATAGGACGGTTGGGCGTTGTCTTGATGAGCTGTAGCGCGGGACGGATAGTGTTGGCCGTGGTGTGGCAGGCACCCGACACCATGCCGTCGGCGTCACCCATCTCCACCATCATTGTGCCGAAGCACGTCTCCTCCAGGACGGCATCACGGGCTGTCTCGCGGGTCACACCCTTATGTTTGCGCTTCTCGTAGTAAGCGTTAACATAATGCTCAAGCAGGTCGCTGTCTGCCGTACGTACGATCTTGGCCCGCGACAGGTCGAGATTGAGTGACTTGGCATGGCGGTTGATGTCGTCTGGGTTGCCAAGTATTGTTACCTTTGACAAATTCTGACGTAGCACTTGGTCAGCAGCCTGCAGCACACGAATGTCTTCCCCCTCTGTCAACACAATGTGACGCTGAACAGCGCGCGACTTCCGGAACAAAAAGTGCTGGAATTGTTTCGGAGATCGGTTCATCACCATCCCCTCGTCCAGCTCCCCAATGAGGTTTTCCTTCTCTACAAACTCGTCAAAGAGCTGCTTCGAACGGTCAATTTTGAGCTGGCTAGTGGGTAGGATGGCAGTCGACACCTTGGAGAGTTTATCGGCTGTCGTGAACGTGTCCTCAGACACTGAAAAGATTGGAATCGAAAGGCTCGTGTTGTCCAGAGCCTCCACGCCTTTCAGGATCTCTTGTGTATTGCTGTGCGGATAGCTGCCGTTAGTCAGTACTATTGCAGACACATTCGGTAGGAGGCCAGGCAGCCGCGAGACCATCAAACCCAGCATAATGTCCGAGCGGTCCGCCGACGTGATCACGAGAGCACCATCTTTGTACTTTTTCAAGTGCGAGAACATGTCTTTCAAGGCGCTTGTAGCTACCACCACTGACGTCACCACGATGTTGTTTGGAATCGCTTTCGTACCGAAGAGCTGTTTGGCTCCAAGCTGATGCATCACCTCGTTCAGTCGCTTGGACGCAATAAAGTTGTCATTTGGTACAAAGCCCAAGAACGGCAAGCCCTTTTCGCTCATCTTGGAACGCAGCGCTTCACGCAAAGCCTTGGGTTCATTCGTGTTGACTCGGTTGGCAATGTTCCCAATGAAGTTGAGACCAGCACTTGTCACGTGATCAGCGTTCAATGCCGTACGGGACAAGATTTCTTCGAGAAGTTCACCGTTCGTGTTTGGTGACTCACTGAAGTCTGAGATGGTCAGTACAGGAGATCCAATGGCTTTAGCAATGTCTACATTGATCTTCCAGCTCATGGCACTCTCGTGCTTTGAGATCTGGGATCCTTCGATGATCATAAAGTCATAACCTTCACGACATTGCTCGTAGCGGTCTAAAATCTTCTCGATCAGGTCGTCTTGTTTGCCGTTGAGCCAACTCTCGATGGCACACTCACTAGTGACGCCGTACAGCTGCTTGACATCTTTGTTTAGTCCCAGCTGTTCACGCATGATCTCCACATGATGATCAGCCATGCTCGACTCCTTGCCTGGCTTAATGGGGCGAAAATATCCAACTTTGGTGAATTTCTGCTCCAAAGTATTGGCCAAACCGATGAGCACAGGTGCCGTCTTCTTGGTCACTTCCGTGGACGTCACAAACAGGTTGTCGATAGGCACTTTACCCTGTGCAATGGCAGCAGCAGTCAGCGCGCGACGCTCAGAAGAGCGCGCAATTGTGCGGTGTGTAGCGCGGTACAGTGCCCACATGTCAAGGAATTTTCAATGGTTCTTGGGCTTCTTGGTAATTGAATTAATGACGCTCCACTACGAAAGGCTTTGCCCTTACTATGCAATGTTACAAAAAGAAGTGACACTCGCGGGAACAGCAAAAAGGGCACAAACAAGCGCACAAACCGTCGACTGAATCTTCTAACCTAAAGCTGCTCCTCCAGCTTGTCACGACATGGACTGCCAAAAGTCTTGCATGAAGAAAATCTCGCTCCGGTCGCGATCTTTGAGAGTTTAGCGCTCACCTTGGGACTGCGGTACTGTTCTCAAGTCGGACGCTCTTGACAAGGTGACCAATTGGTATCTATCTCGTCGCCAACTTCGTTGGTCTTGGAGCTATCTCGTCAGCAGAATGTCCAATACCTTTGCAAATCCATCACCATCTCTACCACAAAAACTCGCTGTTTTTCAGCGTTCGTGTGGCCAAAATTTGTGCCTGTCAGTACGGATGGATGTCCAACGATGCCCACATATTTGTCCCCTTTTGTGCTTGGAATCAGTCTTGCGACGAGCTTTGTCAATTCCAATATTTCCTTGATCTGAGCATGAGCATGACAGACCGTTGATCAGGCATTTGTGGTGTCGCAAAGTCTATGGATGCCCAGCGGCTTCCATACCTGATCGACGTGGTGGTCCATTGGGCTAAGTTTGGACTCGGCTAGATGAGGCGCACTGTCGCCCAGTCGATGGGTTGCCTATCATCGCAGTCAGTGCAATCCACTTTTAATCTAGAGAAAAAAATTACAAGCGATCGAAACACTTGCAAATTATGAGGTGCTATCTCTATGGGCGGTTCTCAACGAGAACTTTGCCCTGCGAGATAGCAGTGGCGGTCAGGCGGTAAGTGTCAGGACCGTCGTCAGTAGCGCTGACAAGTTTACTCCACTGTACTTTAAGGACAAAATTTTACTTTTCAACAAAGTCTACAGAAATTTAAAAGTTTCTTGCTTCCCGTAGTATTCACTTCGATACTTAAATCTTGGCGTGAAAAAGCAAAGAAAGAGCTGCATTTCAAAGTTGTCAACTCCATACGCTTCAATTTCTTACTGTCCTGGACTGCTGCAGTACTCGTACCTTCGTTACTTGCCCCATCGAGCATGACGAGTACCTCACAACTAGGTGCCTTTCCCCTTCCTCTTACAAGTCCGCTGTCTTCTGCTCCTACTGGAAATGGAGGCAATCGCAACGACTTGAAGAAGCCTTCTAAGATTCGCGACGAGCTGCAAAGTCTCAGAAGTTATGCTATACTCGATCGCTGGCTATCCAAGTGATCGCCCATGAAGTTTTCTTGCTAGTTGTAGCCTGCGCCAAGTGCTTTGCTGCTACAAACAGTGAACCGCCTCGAATTGGAATTCTAGGAGGTGGCAGTGTCGGAGCTACCGTCGTAATGACGCTCTTGGCTAAAGGATACATCGTCGATAAAGTGGCACTATCGACCCGTCAACCGGATTGGATTCCGCGATATAAGGCATTGAAAGCTCCTTCAGCTCGGAGTGGATGCAGGTTTCGTGCAGCAGTATTCAGGAGGCAGTCACCCAAGCTCTGCTGTGTCTTCGATTTGCTATCAGATGCTACTTCACCGTCAGTATTCTGCCTGTGCTGCTGCTGGTCATGCCACTGCCTCATAATTTCTGCTACATTTGGCTGGACTCGCACCACAGCTTGAGATTGGCTGCAGTTGCTAAAAGCACAAATAGCTGGACATTATTGCGCCAATGGCTGTACAGATCAGTGATGTCCGTCTATGATTGGCTGAGTATGTTGAAGTCAACGATTCTCTTGACCTCGAATGTAGCATACATGTGCCAAATGAGAGGTGATCGACGTACGCCACATTATTCCGCCACACAGATACCATTCTTCGACCCCGCAAACACTCCGGAACCACATTGTCGACTAGTGAGTCTTAACGATGACGCAGAAGAGCAAGACTGCCACCACGAGTACTGGCGCGCCAATCCCATCCAATGGACTCACTGCATCTGCCACCGCCGGCTCGAGGGGCCCCATAGTGATGGAGGACCATGTGTTCATTGACCACTTGGCGCACTTCGACCGCGAGCGTATTCCAGAGCGCGTAGTGCACGCCAAGGGAGGTGGTGCTTTTGGCTACTTTGAAGTGACGCACACAGACATCACCAAGTTCTGTAGCGCTAAGCTGTTCAATAGTGTGGGCAAGCGCACGCCTGTTGCCATCCGGTTCTCGACGGTGGGCGGGGAACAAGGCAGCGCTGACACAGTGCGAGATCCGCGAGGTTTTGCCATCAAATTCTATACGGAGGACGGCAACTGGGATCTCGTAGGCAACAATACGCCCATTTTCTTCATCCGAGATCCCATTCTCTTCCCGAGCTTCATCCACACGCAGAAGCGACTGCCCCACACGCACCTGAAGGATGACGACATGATGTGGGACTTCTTCTCATTGCGACCCGAGTCACTGCACCAGCAAACCATCTTGTTCTCTGATCGTGGAACGCCTGATGGATTCCGCTTCATGAACGGGTACGGCAGCCACACGTTTGGAAACGTGAACGCCAAGGGTGAGACCACATACGTCAAGTACCACTTCAAGACCGACCAAGGTATCCGCAATTTACCTGTGGACAAAGCGGCAGAGCTGGCAGGTTCTGATCCGGACTACGCTATCCGTGACCTGTACGAGGCTATTGCTAACAAGCAGTACCCGTCGTGGACGTTGTACATCCAAGTGATGACTCCTGAACAGGCAGCTAAGGAGAAAGTCAATCCTTTTGACGTGACCAAGATTTGGCCCCACTCCAAGTACCCGCTCATTGAAGTGGGCCGCCTCGCGCTTAACCGCAATCCGAGAAATTACTTTGCTGAGATCGAGCAGATTGCCTTCTCCCCGTCACACATGGTGCCGGGCATTGAGCCATCACCCGACAAGATGCTGCAGGGTCGTCTGTTCTCCTACCCAGACACGCAGCGCTATCGTCTGGGCGCCAATTACAATCAAATTCCGGTGAATCGTCCACTCAAAGTGCCGCAAACGTATCAGCGCGACGGCTTTATGGCCATTAATGGCAACATGTACGATGCACCTAATTACTTTCCGAACAGTAAGAACGGGCCATCAGAAGACACGATGTTGCAATACCGCACGTACGAAGGTGATCACTCAAAGGTGAACAAGTACTCAACCTACGACGATGACAACTACTCGCAGGTCGGCGAGCTCTACCGCAAGACACTAGACGCTGCAGCTCGCGAGCGTCTCACGGACAACATTGCTAGCTCACTGGTGAACGCGACTCAACCTGTGCAGACCCGCGCTATCGCCAATTT